>CAUYPO010073100.1:0-32567 GCA_963574435.1 Cheirogaleus major | reverse complement strand
AAAGCAGATGAGCTCCTACGAGACTGGGGAGAGGCAGGGAGGCAATCCTATAGTGCAGCCTGGAAGAGGCAGCCCAAGACTCAAAGCCGACAGGTCTCTCTGGGTGCCTGAATGAGTATGTGCATTATTTTATCATGATCGGTTTAAGGTCCTGTGTGACTTGATTATCACTGTATACCCAGCCCTGTCTGTATCAACATTTTTTTTTTTTTGAGACAGAGTCTCACTCTGTTGCCCGGGCTAGAGTGCCGTGGCATCAGCCTAGCTCACAGCAACCTCAAACTCCTGGGCTCAAGCGATCCTCCTGCCTCAGCCTCCCAAGTAGCTGGGACTACAAGCGTGCACCACCATGCTCGGCTAATTTTTTCTATATATTTTTAGTTGGCCAATTAATTTCTTTCTATTTTTATTAGAGACGGGGTCTCGCTCTTGCTCAGGCTGGTTTTGAACTCCTGACCTGCGATGCACCCGCCTCGGCCTCCCAGAGTGCTAGGATTACAGGCGTGAGCCACCGCGCCCGGCCTGTATCAACATTTAATGAGCACGTTCCGCATCTTGGGCTCACTTTTGTTACATGCACTATCTCATCAACTCATCCTGCAAGTCCGTGGCAAGGGTTTGCTTCTAATTCCCATTTCATACAGCAAGAAACCAAAACCCAGAGACACTGTGAGCTGGGACTTGAACCCAGAAGGGACTTTCTGATTGCCAGAGCCCACTATACTGCCTGTACAATAAATTAGTATAGGCCGGGCGAGGTGGCTCACGCCTGTAATCCTAGCACTCTGAGAGGCTGAGGCGGGTGGATCATTTGAGCTCAGGAGTTCAAGACCAGCCTGAGCAAGAGCAAGACCCTGTCTTTACTAAAAATAGAAGGAAATTAGCTGGACAACTAAAAATATTTTTAAAAAATCAGCCAGGCATGGTGACACATGCCTGTAGTCCCAGCTACTCGGGAGGCTGAGGCAGGAGGATCGCTTGAGCCCAGGAGTTTGAGGTTGCTGTGAGCTAGGCTGACGCCACGGTACTCTAGCTGGGGCAACACAGTGAGACTCTGTCTCAAATAAATAAATAAATTAGTATGGTTGTTAGTAGTGCTGTGACTGAACAAAGTACTTAACCTTTCTGTGCCTCAGTTTACCCCATGTAAAACGGACTAATGAGAGCACGTTTTGAGGGTTAAATGAAAGAAAGTGCCAAGAACAGTGCCAGATGAATGTTATGTGTGCTATCTACTATTATCTGGGGTTTTTTTTTTTGAGGGGGGTCGTTTTTTCTTTAAGAGACAGGTTCTTGGCCGGGCGCGGTGGCTCACGCCTGTAATCCTAGCACTCTGGGAGGCCAAGGTGGGAGGATCGCTTGAGCTCAGGAGTTCGAGACCAGCCTGAGCAAGAGTGAGACCCTGTCTCTACTAAAAAATAGAAAAAGAAATTAGCCAGGCAACTAAAAATAGAAAAATTTGGAGATTCTGTCTCCAAAAAATAAAATTAATTTAAAAAAAAAGCAAGAGACAGATTCTCACTCTGTCACCCAGGCTGGAGTGCAGTGACACAATCATAGTTCACTGTATCCTCAAACTTCTGGACTCAAGCGGTCCTCCAACTCAGCCTCCCAAGTAGCTGGGACTACAGGTGCATGCCACCATGTCTGGACAATTTTAAAAACTTTCTGTAGAGTCAGAGGCTCACTATGATGCCCAGGCTGGTCTCAAACTCCTGGTCTTAAGCAATCCTCCTGCCTCGGCATCCCAAACTGCTGGGGTTACAGGTGTGAGCCACCACACCCAGCAATTATTACCATTAGCTATTCTCCATTTAGTCCACAAATAACTGTTCAGTGAATCACACAGGCTCTACTTTCAACATAAATAAATCTAAATAAATCCAGAATCCTACCACATCTTCCCCTCCACCTCCTGCCTCTCAGGATGGTCCCACAGGTTTTTTGTTTTGTTTTGTTTTTGAGACAGAGTCTCACTCTGTTGCCCAGGCTAGAGTGAGTGCCGTGGCGTCAGCCTCGCTCACAGCAACCTCAAACTCCTGGGCTCGAGCAATCCTCCTGCCTCAGCCTCCCGAGTAGCTGGGACTACAGGCATGTGCTACCATGCCTGGCTAATTTTTTCTATATTTTCGTTGGCCAATTAATTTATTTCTATTTTTATTAGATATGGGGTCTCGCTCTTGCTCAGGCTGGTCTCGATCACCTGAGCTCAAATGATCCTCCCGCCTCGGCCTCCCAGAGTGCTAGGATTACAGGCATGAGCCACTGCGCCCGGCCTGTTCTCTTTGATTTAAAATAATAATAATAATAAAGTTTTATACTTTCCTTTAATGTGAAATGAAATAATGGTTTGGATTAGAATAGATGTTTTCAATTTACACGGATCTGCCCCCCTAGAAAGACTTGGGCTCCTGCAGAGAATCAGGGCTGCAGACTTTATCTACACTCTATCTACCCTTTTTTATCAACTTCCCCCACATACTTAGACTCTACATTCCAGACACACAGTTGGCTGCAAGAGTGTGGGGGATACCTGCAAAAATGAACAGAAACAGGTGTGACCTGACACCCAGTAGTAATTAGGCCCGGGGCCTGCATACTTATGTGGGTGCTCAGGGATGGGGGTGGGGAGGAGTTGGGCAGGGGCTGGATGAGCATAAAGACTATACGTAATCAGAGGAAGAACAGGGATGGGGTGGGGATGGAGGGAACAGCTCCAAGCAAATACAATGTTCCTTCCAACTCAGAGAAATAAAGGCAATAGACAGGTCAGAGATTTAAGGCCCAGGAAGGTGTGGCCAGGCCAAACTGATCAATTCTCTAAAAGGAATTTCTACTTTTTCTATTTCTATTTTTTACCTTTTTGGTGCTCTTTTCTCAGTTCTTCCTATTATGTAGTTTGCTTCCTGTTTTAAACCATTCTAATTTCTCTATCTTCAATTCTTGCCAGTCCTTCTATTTTAGGTGGTTATATTGCAGTCCTGCCAAATTCACATGGATTAAGATGAGAGAGGCCTCATTTATCATCTAGTCCAATGTCTTTTAAATTGTTTGACCCTGACACACAGGAACAAGTGCATTTTACACCATGCCCCAGTACCTGCATATATAAAGTATAACCAACACCAAGTTTCATGAAACAATCCTTACCTTACTACAAATTATACACTCTGATTTCAATTTCAAAATACCAGTTGCAACCCAGTAAATCGATGACACAACCCTACTAATGGATCACAATTCACATTTTTAAACACAGATTCATTTTATGGATGAACAAACAGAAACAAAGGAAATGCGCCCGAGTTGCTACCAGAGTCAGAATCAAAGGTAGAACTCTCAACTTTTCTTTCGTGGGGCTAAACTGAATGCAGAACAAAGGCTTTGATTGGGACTGGAAGATGTTTAAAATATGCTATTTTGGTGTCTGTTTTTGTGTGGACTCTCGGCCATTCTTGATGAATTGGAAATTCAACATACATTTCCTTCCTTCCTTCCTTCCTTCCTTCCTTCCTTCCTTCCTTCCTTCCTTCCTTCCTTCCTTCCTTCCTTCCTTCTCTCTTTCTTTTGTTTCTTTCTTTCTTTCTTCTTCTTTTTTTTTAATGTACAGGAACCTCTACTGGTGCTCCCTGCCTGGTGACTGAGGGAGAAACTGTCTTCTCCTTAAGCAGATCATGGTAGAGAGGGAGTAAGGAGGTAAGGATAGAGGGAGTAGTGTAGTTGAGGGTTTAGGATAGGATTTCCTCCCCCACCTCCCTCCCTGCCTCCCCTCCTTCTTTCCATGAGCAAACTGGTATGAAATACTTATTATATACCAGATCCTGTACTAGTTTGTATAGATAGGGTAAAAAAAAAAAATCTCTTGAGATACATATGCTCTGCCATAGCAATCAACTCATAATCAGTCCATTACAATGCTACACAAGGGGTTAAGGCAGTGTGAGAAGGTTTTAAGCCTGCACCTAACCCGGATTGGTGAGGGAAGAGGGGATGGCTGAGCTGACTGTAACCAAGTGAAGAAGCGGAGGATGTCTCAGGCAGAGACCCTGCCTATGTGATGGTCTTGCTGTTTCACTGGGTTAGTGCAACAAGCTCATGACCAATTTTAGCAAAACTGCCATATATTCACTGATTTTCAACTTCTGTCTCTGGAATATGCTTCAAGTGAAGAGAGGTATTTGTCCACCCCCAGCTGACCAAACCAGTTTCCCACAGGAGAGCCCTCCAGGTGGGGCAAAGAAGAGAGCCAGTACACACCTACCTTGTTTATTCTTTGAATTTTGAAATTGGTTATAATGAAGGTGGGTTGTTTTATTTTATTCTTTTTACAATTACAGGACCCAGAAACCCAGAAAGAATATTCACTAGGCCCAATGGGTAGCTCCCAACTGTAATCCTGTTACAGTGAGTGTTACAGCGGGTGGTCCCCAGGACAAACTGAGCGGCACACGGAGAGTCGGAGAATCAAAGTTTATTTCCCTGGCCGGCTCAGAGGGGCCTCATCCCCAAATTCTGAACACTGTCTACCCGATTTTTCCCACTTTCATTAATTTGGGGTGGTCCGAGGGGTGGGGTACCAGGTGTAGGTTAGTTGATGTGTCACGCAATAGGTTAATATTATGTTGATGTGCCAGGCAATATATTTAGTGTTATGCTGATGCCAGGCAATAGACTAGTTGATGGGCCAGGAAATAGGTAGTATTATGCTGATGTGGGTCTTCCGTGAGAAGTGGGGGATCTCTGGTACCTGAGGCGCCAAATAATAGATGGGGGTTTCCCTTATCAATCCTAGCAATTTGGGAGGCTGAGGCAGGAGTATTGCTTGAGGCCAGGAGTTGGAAAGACCAACCTGAGCAACAATGCCAGACTCCTGTCTCTACAGAAAATAGAAAAATTAGCTGGGTGTGGTAGTACATGCCTATGGTCCCAACTTGCTACTCAGCAGGCTGAGGCAGGAGGATGGCTTGAGCCTATAAGACCCTGTCTCAAACAAACAAGCAAGCAAACAAACAAAAGAATATCCATTGAATATACAAATGTTGTTACTACTAGGGGAACCTTTAAAAACAAACAAAGGAACAAACAAAAAAATGATAGCCTTGCTTGGAGGCACTCACAGTTGCGCTAGAGAGCTCACCCTCCTCCTCTCTATCCCCACAACTCCTGGAGAGATTGGAGAGATTGTTAGGACCCTGGCCCTAAGGCTCAGCATCTGGCCTCAGGCAAGAAAACAAAACAAAACAGGACAGTCAGGCAGAAGATTAGAAGTTAAAACTGGACCCCAGAAATATCAGGCTTACAACAATCTTGGAATGAGGACTCTAAAAACAGAAATAACAGCCCATCCCTGTGGTTCCCACCTGTAATCCTAGCGCTTTGGGAGGCTGAGGTGGGAGGATCACTTAAGCCCAGGAGTTTGAGGCTATGGTGAGCTATGATGATGCCACTGCCCTCTAGCCCAGGCAGCAGAGTGAGACCCTGCCTCAAAAAACAGAAACAAAAAACAAAACCCAGGAATAACAAAAATTATGTCTCAAGATCTAACTTGAAATAAAGTCACTTAGTACATTCTTGGTGATCTTTAAGGTGACAATAAGTACTTCCCAATTTAAAACTGATCAAGATGATATTAGAAAAGCCAAATGAAGAATTCTGATAATTTGCTGGCTTTGTTAACGTTCTATCTTCCCTAAGGATTAGCAAATTCATTAAGGTCATGCTCTTGAATTGCCTGATACTTTATCTCAACTAAAAACATCTGAGGTCTTTCTGGTTCATTTCATAAGAAAGTGAATTATGCAAGTCGTGTAATTCTGAGGTTTTGAGGTCTTTTTCCTTTCTCTCTCTTTCTTTCTTTCTTTCTTTCTTTCTTTCTTTCTTTCTTTCTTTCTTTCTTTCTTTCTTTTTCTTTCTTTTTTGACAGAGTCTTGCTCTGTCACCCAGGTTAGAGTACGGTGGCATCAGCCTAGCTCACAGCAACCTCAAACTCCTGGGCTCAAGCAATCCTCCTGCCTCAGCCTCCCAAGTAGCTGGGACTACAGGCATACACCACCATGCCTGGCTAATTTTTTCTATTTTTTAGTAGAGACGGGGTATCGCTCTTGCTCAGGCTGGTCTCAAACTCAAGACTTCAAGCAATCCTCCTGCCTCGGCCACCCAAGTAGCTGAGACTACAGGCACGTGCCACAACACCCAGCTAGTTTTTCTGTTTTTAGTAGGGGTTGGGGGTGGGGTCTCACTCTTGCTCAGGCTGGTCTCTGGTCTCAAACTCCTGAACTCAAGCAATCCTCCCACCTCGGCCTCCCAGAGTGCTAGGATTACAGCCCTGAGCCGCCGAGCCCAGCCTTGAGGTCTCTTAAATCAGTACAAGATGGTAGCTTTCAAGACAGAATAAGTGACTTTTATTCAATGCCTATTAATGCCAGGAATGTTGTTTTACATATCCTATGTCATAGTTATTTTTTTTTATTGTTCTATATGGGATAGGATATGTAAAAGAAACAACAACAACAACATTCCTGGTATTAATAGGCATATTCAAGACACTCAAGCACTCTAATAGAAAAGGTTAGAGTTGAGATTTATAATGTGGGTCCTGAACCCCCAGTGCCAATACCCTGGAGGCTCCATAGGGGTGTTAATGAAGGTGTGAGAGCTAATTTTTCCATTTCAAAGAAGCCTAACAGAAATTGTCAATTCTTTTTAGGCTACCCAAATTCCTTTGCTTTTGTCTGGAGTCAATAGGAGTCAATAGGAGCCCTATTGACTCAGTGTGGTAGGCCTAGTTGTCTTAAAGGAAAACAAATTAATTAATTAATAAATGATATTTGGCAAGCTGAAATCTTTCGAAACATTGAGATCCACCCCTGAGAGCTACTTAGTGGTGAAAAGGTTAGGGATTTGGAATTTAATCTCTGGGCACAAAGGTTTAAACCAAAGGGATAAACTCTTTAAATAAACATTCCATCCCACAACAGAGCTATTGTGTTTCAGGAGAAGGGTATGGATGGATTGAAGTATTAAAGATGCATTGACCCTGATATCTAGGTTCTTAATGTAGAACCAGTAGTCTACAGTAGTTAAAATAATGGACTTTTGACAGCAAGGAGACACAGTTCAAATCTGGACTCTGTCACTTGCTATGAACCATTAACCAAATTATTGAACTTCTCTGAGCATCGGTTTTCTCATCTGTAAAATAATAGAAACTACCCCATAGGATTGCAAACTGGATTCAGTGAAGTAATGCATTTGAAGTGCAAGATGTTTGGCATACAATAATTGTTCAGCAAATGTCATAAAATTTTTTTTGAAGGACCATAACCTGAATTCGTCTTACACTATGACACAGGCCTATGTCCTCATCCCTTACCTGCCTACCAATGAATTCCCCTTTTTTTTTCATCCTCTGAATTAAATTGAATGTTAAATGATGTTGAAAATGCCTGAAACAAAAGCAGAGGGAAAGTGTAGACTGGGTCCAAAGGTCACTTATCAGTCTTTTCATCCTGAGTAAGGCTCACTGCTAGGCTGACCACAGCGTGCAGGGCATTTGAGCCTTTGACACAAAGGGAGGAAGATGAACAGAACAAATAAATGCCCTGTTCTCGGGAAGCTCACCCTCTAATGGGGAGCCATGACTAATGCTTGGAAAAGAAAGGAGACCCAAGAAAACATATTTAAGTATAAATATTGAATATATAAGTGCGAGGAGGGAAGTCCTCCCTTGAATAGGATTGGCTGCAGAGATTTGTTTTGGATCACTGACTGGTCAAGGAAGACTTTGTGATGCTCTGCCATCACCCTCCTTGAAGCACCTAGGTCTTTTATCCCTCCAATCTGTCCCACCTCCACTACGGCTGCCATATTAATTGCTCTGAAGCACTACTGTAAACGTGTCACTCTGTGACTAAAACACCACTCTGTTATCTATGGAATTAAGCACAGGCTTCTTAGCCTCGCCAATGTGAACTCAACTTATCACCCATTGTTCCCTGACATGTGCCAGATTGCTACATTGTTCTCCAAGTACATCCTGAACTCTTGCTGTTCTATACCTGTCTTTATTTTATCTGGAATGTCTTCTTGTCCCCTCTCATCTCAAATGCCACTCCCCCTTTTAAAGCTTCCCCTAATACTCTCCTAACTCTCTCAGTCTTCTTTCAGTCCCTGAAACTTGAGACTGAAACCCCATTTGCTGCCTAGGGTTATGGTTCTTTGTAAATTTGCCTTTTACCAGTTATCAGATTATAAACTTATTAAAGGCGGGTACAATGTCTTGCTCCGGATGGTATCTTCTGCCAGCATCTAATATTAACATGTACTCAAGAAGTGGCTGTTGAATTGAATCAGAGCCAAATAACCACCCCCCACCCCCGCATGGTCTTAACATATCTATCACATTTATTTTCCTAACAATAACCCTCCAGGTGAAATAGAACTCATCCTTCCTATTTTACTCAGCAGAAAATTGAATACTGGAGAATAAAAATAATTGGTCCAGAGGGGGTTGGGGGCTGGGGGTGTGACAGTGGCCTGTGTGGAAACTTCCAGACCGAAGTAAATCCACTGATGACTCTCCTTGTCATTCTCTTGTCTGTTTAGTCTTTTTCATCTGGAACCCTGAATGGCAACTGCTGGTCTCTGGGCCTGGGTGGTAGTAATGCATCCCTTTAACTCTCTCCCCAGATCATTTTCAAAAATGAAAACAAAGAGGAAAAGGAAATTTAGCTCCTAGAGAAATTTCCTGCAAACTAAAATCATACACAGTTTTAAAATTCAGTGTTTTTCTTCTCTGAAAATACACAAGGCAGTCTGTCTCTCCTGTTTTTCATCATACAAATTGCTTTGCTTGAAAGGCAAGTAGGGAGTAAATATAGCAGCAGTATCTCTGATGTAACATTCTCTGACCTGGCCAGGGCATGTCCTTGACATTGTCCTTTAAAAAGGAAAGAGAAGGAGAGAAAGTGTGTCTCTGCTACTGTGCGTAAGAGAAATTTCTATTTCCAGCCATTATCAGGGTACAGGAGGACTAATGAGCATAAAGAATAAAGATAAAGAAGCAAAAGACACCGGTGATTTGTCAGGTCTCCTGTGTTTGGCTGTCTGTGGTAAGTGGGCCAGAGCCAGAGCCAGTCACTCTGCAGTATTTACTGCGGTGAGGATGGCCAGATGCCCTGTCCCGGAAACCACGCGCCCTTCAACTTCCAGGTCTGCTCCTTGCCTTTTGGAAAGTGTCCTGCCTAAAATGCTTTGTAGGTTACTGAATTCCACTTTCTCCTCACTCTTTCCAGAGTCTCTTTTTTTCTTAAGGGAACAACTTAAAGGTAGCAATAATGAAAATTTAATTTGAAAATGGCCTGGAATATACATCAAAATGACAATTGTTATCTCTGGTGAAGGGCCTGGCTGGGTGGGAGAATGAGGTGAGGAGGGGCTGGGGCCGGGAGGAAGGCAGAGTGAAGAATCACTCCTCAGTCTCTGCTCTATGATGTTGACTCTTTTACAGTGAGAATGATTTAGTGAATTCCATGTGTAATTTTTTTAAGTAGGGAAGGAAGGAAGTAATGTATTGAGAAATAGCTCACCTGTGATTTACACATGAAGTTGATTTAGACATATTACATACTCTTTTGCTACCAAGTGAAATATCTGTTTGGTAGGGTAACTTGATTATCTCATTTTCAGTGTCTAGTACAATGTCTCAATCCTCTTTAAAATTTTGCACCCCTAATGTAAAATTTTTTACATTATGCACCATTTATGTCTACCATTTCTTTTGATTACTTTCTTGTTTCCTTTTTTTTTTTTTTTGAGATAGAGTCTCTGTAAAGCGATCCTCCTGCCTCAGTCTCCGGAGTAGCTGGGACTACAGGCATGCGCCACCATGCCCACCTAATTTTTTTATATGTATATTTTTAGTTGTCCAGCTAATTTCTTTCTATTTTTTTAGTATAGACGGGGTCTCGCTCTTGCTCAGGCTGGTCTCGAACTCCTGAGCTCAAATGGTCAGCCCGTCTCAGCCTCCCAGAGTGCTAGGATTACAGTCGTGTCTTGTTTCCTTGATAAGATAAAAATAGAAGAACCTTGTGATGGTACCTGTGTCATGTGATGGTACCCCTGTCATGTGCGCCTTTTGAAGACCACTAGTCAAATGAACAGAACGATGCTGTGCTAGGAATTAACGTGTACATTAGTATACGTAAAGTCCCTTGCACAATGCCTGATCTAGGCTGGCAACCGCTCTATAAAAACTAGGACCTTTCTTTTCCTCCCTCTTGTCCAAGCAAGAGGACAGGGTTGACACTAGAGACTTTCAATTGTAAGCATCTGGCCTAGGAAAGTTAGAGCTAGGAAATATGTTAGATATTATCTCACCAATTGTCCTCATCCTAAGATAGAGAAACTCAGGGTTATTTGTTTAATGTAGCTTAGAAATCCACTGAGTGGCAGGGCCATGTATCTTAATGAATTCTTCTAAACTTCCACGTATACCACTGGCTCATTTCTATACTAATTAAAAGACTAAAATTACTAATTTTCAAGTTAACAGTTTCTCTCTTCTCCTCTCAGTGTGACTGGTTAAAAACTTTTATTTTACACCTAGATGTGCCTGCAGGAGTAAAAGTTCAGAGGAGATAGTGTAGGGGCCAAGGGAAAATTGCAACTTTGCCCTCTGAAGGGTCACTGAAAAATCAACTCACAAAAGGCAGATTAACTGGAGAAAGGGTTTACAAATTTTATTAACATAGGAGCTTTGAGAATGAAGAACCAAAGATACAGGAGAAATTATCCATTTTTATGCTTAGTTCCAACAAAGTATGGACAACCATATAGAAGTATGATTGGACAAAAAGGAAATGATCTAATCCTGAGAGACCGAGTGGGGAAATCCAGCAAGGTCTCTCTGTCTAGATTCTTCTTGGCCTCTCTGAGCATGCATTCCTTCCCTCTGGGTATAGGGCAGGACCCTCTCTGGAATGGGGGTCTTATGACCTACAGTCAAACAAGGTAGGTCAGATAATTTCTTTATGGCCAGGTTTTATACATAAAGGCGGAAGGAAAATTGGAGTAATATTTTTAGGTTTTATGGCTGGCTTTGGAGAAAAGTGGTTCTTGTTTCTATGACTCACCTTGGAGAAGAGGGATTCTAGTTTCTGTGGTTTGCCTCTGGGGAGAATGGGACTGAGAGACAGGAGGGAAGAGAAAGTCAGAAAAAAGTTTTTGCTTCTGAGGCTGCTTTTGAGGCCTTTATTTTGGGGTATTGTTTTCTGAGTCCCAACAATAGAAAATGCAACAAAATCTTTAAAAATCCAAGTACTAGGCTTTCGGCATTCTGATTTCTCTTAGACCACACTATGTGAACAGCAGGTGTGGTTCATTATTATTATTATTATTATTGGTATTAACATCATCCTCGTCAGTTTTGGCTTCCCTGGGTGAGTGGGTTTTCAATAATATGTTTCCAAGGTCTGAGCAGCTTCTCTCCTCCTGAGGGAATAAGCCAGTAGCCTCTGTTTCTGAAGAACGACACCCACCCCTGGCTTCCTAGGTGGCTCTGTGATGCAGAGCCTTTCAGTGTAAAGATAAAGAGGTCTGCTAGAAGGGAAGCCCTTCAGCCCTCACCATGCTGGCTGGGGTGAGCTCCAGGAAAAGTTTGCCTAATTCCCACCCTAGAAAAACAGAGCTCTTCTCTGGAATTCAAGCACAATTTAGAGAGGTCAGAGAAATTCACAGCCTGGGGCCCTTTGCCTGCCCAGTGCCAAAACAATCACACCTTCTGCTTTCTGCTTTGTAGTTTTGAAAGCACTCTGAGAGGCAGGGGATCTGCATAATAGGCGGTTCACCATTCCCATTTTACAAAGTGAAAAACAAACAAACAAACAAATGAAACCAAAAGGTGCAGAGAACAACGGAAAAGACACTAAACAAGGCTTAAGCACCCACAGATCCTACATACCAGCCATTTTACGTCTCCTATGTCACTCTCACAACCCCCCTGGAAGGAAATATTATCCCCATTTTATAGGAATTGACGTTCACAGGGCCAAGCAGCACGTCCAAGTTCACGCAGCAACAAAGTGGCAGAGCCAGAAGCTCAAGCGCATCGTTCGACTTCTGATCTGGTGAGTGCACCCTCCACAGCCCCACAGGAGGAAACCCAATCTCACTCCGAGCGTCTGCATGCCCTGCGGAAGGTCACGTAGCTAGAAAATAGCAGGGCTGGAATCTGACTGTAATTCTCATCTCAGGCTTGAGGTGGATAGTCTCTGTTTTAACAAGATGTTTTGTTTGCTGGGTGGGAAACGGAGCATGTGAAAGAATATGAGATGTCATGCATAAATTGACCTATTTAGATTAGATAACTTAGGTTGGGGGAGTGGCTTGCCGGGAGAGGTTCCTAAACTAAAACTTCACAGTACAAAATCACAAATTAAATGAACAAGTTGGGTATGAAAAGAAGGGGATCCAGGAGGCTCTGCTGACCAGAGAACTAAATCTTAAATTTCACTTCTTGGCCTTAATCAAGTCTTTAAAATAACAACTTAATTTTTTGAATAAATAGTACATATTCATAATACAAAATTCAAAAGGTACAAAAGATATGATGTGAAGTCACTTTCCCTCCCTCTGTGACCTCCTAGCCAGTCTGATCACCATAGAGTATCCAGAAACCTTGATTCAGCCTAAATAAAGAGGACCTTAGGTATGATAATAGAAGAGGCAGCTATTTACATGGTGTGAAGTGTAGAAAGATCCAAGGCTTTGTTCAAATCTCTCTCCACTGGCTTGGTCCCACCTTCCCTTCCTTCCTAGCAGGAAATTCCCCCTCCCCCCCCCATGAGGGGATAATCCTTACAGAGATGGGGACATTACTTCCAGAAGTACGCAGGAAGAGCATAATAGTCAAACTCAGTAATTTTGCCTCAGGGCCTTTCTGATCATCAAATTACTCATTATTTTCTCTTGTCATTTTTATTCTCTCTACTTTCTTCCTCACAACATATATTCATCTGGGGAGACCCTAAGGGACCCTCACTGAAGCTAATCTGATTTCAGGATTTTAAATGTGGTACATTTTCCCACAAGCCCCATATTTTCCAGAAGAGCCAGCTTGACACAAACTAGATTTTGCTCTGGGTGAAATGTGGAGATTTTATAATCCAATGGATTCCTCCTTTTCCCGGTGCCCTGTCAGTGACCCCTCAAGAACATAATTTATGGGGACCCTTCCCCCTACTCCCTTTTTAGAAAGTAAAATACCAGAAAGAAGGTGAAGAGGTTCTCTTAGGATTCTACCAACTCTACTGTTAGGTCTTCTCTAAGTTTACAATCAAAATAGTTAAGGAGGCAGAGCTTATGCCTATTTTGTCTGTGTCTTTCCAACCCTGAACGAAACATTTGCTTAACTTTGTTGCTCTCTAAAGATTCTGTCTTGTTTCTACCATTTTTTGGCAAACTCCTCTAGCAAATTATCTGCACAGTTATCTTCACCTCTTAACTTTAGATAATTTGGTTTTAGTCTCTATTGAAAATGTAATTAAGGGCCATTATCTACTCTTAAATAGTCAGATTCAGATGCCTCTTCTTAGTCTTTACTGATTCCCAGAGTTCCCCACTGAGTTTGTTACCACAAACCACTCCCTAAGGAATGGTTCTTCTTTTTCTTTTTTTTTAATTAAAAAAATTACATCAACAGTATAGCAACATTAATAAAGTTCTAGATTAAAGACGGAAAAAGCCACCCACGATGGCGCTACCTCCAGAAGAGGTAAACATTTTTTAAAAGTTATGTTTATAGGGCACTAGCTCAGTACACTTAGTTCATCCTGTGGAATGTTCTGCAACATTTGAAACAATGAGATAACTCTAGAGTCATGAAAAAATATCTCCCATAATAATTACAAAGTAAAAATAGCAAGATTTATAACAATAAATAGCAAGATGTATAACAATATGCATAATACAATACCATTTATATAAAATACACAAATTCCGCCGGGCGTACAATACCATTTATATAAAATACACAAATTCCGCCGGGCGTGGTGACTCCCGCCTGGAATCCTAGCACTCTGCGAGGCCGAGGCCGGTGTATCGTTTGAACTCAGGAGTTCAAGACCACACTGAGCAAGAGCAAGATCCCGTCTCTACTAAAAATAGAAAAGAAATTAGCTGAACAACTAAAAATATATAGAAAAAATTAGCCGGGCATGATGGTGCGTGCCTGTAGTCCCAGCTACTCGGGAGGCTGAGGCAGGAGGATTGCCTGAGCCCAGGAGTTTGAGGTTGCTGTGAGCTAGGGTGACGCCACGGCACTCTAGCCCTGGCAAATAGAGTGAGACTGTCTCAAAAAAAAAAAAAAAAAATTAGATAAAATACACAAATTCAAAAGGTGCAAACGATATGATGTACAAATGGTATTGTAACATGATGGGATATGTATGTAAATTTTCTGGGAGGATATACAGACACTGTCAATAGTTGTTGCTTCTAGATTCTAAAGAATGGAAATGGCCAATAGGAAAAACGATTTTACTTTTCTATTTATACTTTCTTGGATTGATTGATTGATTTGTTTACTAGGTGAATGTACTATGTTTAATTTTTAAAAATACTAGCTTTTAAAACAAAAGTTATGTTTGCACACAAGTGATTTTTAAAAAATTAATAAAGCTCTTAATTACATGCCTACACATGTAGCACGAGTTCATTCATAATGAAATTAATATTCAAAAGAAGTTTATTACATTTGAAAAGTATTTGAAAGTTAGATTTTTATATCATTCTACATAAATTCCCAAGATTATATAATTTTTGAGAAATAACGACCAAACTTTTTTTTTTCAGGTTTTTCTTTTTTTAGCATTTTAAAAAATTTATTTTATTTTTTATTTTTTTTTCCTTTTATTTCATCATATAATGGGGGTACAAATATTGTTAGGGTTACATACATTGCCCCTACCACCCCTCCCCCCCCACATGTCAGAGCTTCAAGCGAGTCCAATCCCCAGGTGGCTCGCATGGCACACATTATGTAACTCTACACTTCCTCCCGCCTCCCGCCTGCCGCCTGCCCTCCATCCGACAAAAGATTTTTTTTTTTACATTTTGGATACATTGTATAACTTTGCCTCTCCCTAAGAAGGGTTAGAGGTATGCCCTTCCCCTGATAATGCTTGTCACATCTCTATGATGTGGGTCTCCCTGCTCCCCTGCCCCTGAATTTAAAAATTTTTTTTATTTTAGAGACAAGTTCTTGTGGGAGACCCTGCCCACCGAGACTGGAGTGTAGTGGCACAATCATAGCTCACTGCAGCCTCGAAGTCCTGGGCTCAAGTGATCCTTCCACCTCAGCCTCCCAAGTAGCTAGGACCACAGGCACGTGTCACCATGCCTGGTTAATGTTTTTATTTTTTGTAAAGATGGGGTCTTGCTATGTTGCCCAGGCTGGTCTCAAACTCCTGGCCTCAAGCAATCCTCCTGTCTTGGCCTCCCAAAGATCTGGGATTACAGGCATGAGCCACCACACTTGGCCTCATTTTCTTTTTAAATAACCAAAGTCTCCAGACATCCTTACTGGTAAATCTGTTCCTAAGGTTAAGGTATATAATTAGTTTCCAGGAACCTACTAACAATAAAATCTTGAAGTGAACAACAGTAGAGTCCAATATTAGATATAATGAATCTGACTAAAAAATTATAATAATTTATGTTTTGAAATAAGTCTTTGGACAAATATCTTTTCAGCAATGTAGTACTACAACTATAAATAGTATAAAAAACACAACAAGGATTTTACTTACTATGGCATCTTTAACAATTTGTTTGGCCACCTGTTCTGGTTTGCAAACAGATGTGGTCTCTGAAATGAGTCGAGTCTCCAAAGGCTAAAGGTGGAAAAAACGTATATATCAGTATCATTAGTGCCCATTACATCAAAAAATAAATTATTCTATAGTTCCATGATTTACAAATAATTCCAATCTTCCACCTCTGATAAGATTCCTATTTTTCAGAACAAGGCCCATCTGGATTCTAATCAGTTTCTACCTGGTTAATATGTAAAATTCAGCCTAGTAGCTGAGGCAAGACAAGGAGGCCCTTATCATTCTCTTAGGACATGTGTAGTCTCAGCACCAATGAGGACCACGGAAACCAAAGTGAAAACACATCACTGGATTCAAGTTCAGAAGGACCCCCTCTTTGACTCCTCCTAACTGATGGTGCTTATGCAAAGGCTAGATGCTGTGTCCCGAGCAAGTCTGCTCCCGTGACCAGCACTCCATCTGACCATACTCTCAGGCCGGCAAAGGACTGCGCTCTGGGGACAGAGCTAAGGCCCTGGACAAGGAGAGCCCCAATCCAGCCCCTGTTCAACTGTAGCTAAAAGGAGCCACTTACAAGACAACATGGATTAGCCCCCAGTTTGGCTGCATGCTCTAGGCTGGTGCTTCAGACTCCAAACCATGGCCTTTTCTTCTTCAATAGGTCATCTCAACTCTCATCTTGCTCAAAAAGCCTTTCCTGAATTCTTAACTGGGAGTAATCTCTCTTTCTCTTTTCTTTGAACATTTCTGCCATAATATACATTGTAGCCATGTGTGTATTTGCATTTTTACCTCCTAAGTTTCTTGTGGGCAGGGTCTTTTTTTTTCATTTATCTTTGATTATTCTTTGTAGTGACTTAAACATGTGTGCTCAAAAATTATTTTAAAAAGACTTTCGATTAGGAGTTTCAAACTAAAGCCTTAAACTGCATGAGACTATAAATTGTAATTTACTACATAGGCTTGAAAAAATTAAAGAAAATAAAAACCAGAATATATTTTCTTAAAATAGAAAAGTAAAGCACTTCATAAAAGTCAAGTATTTCTTGATGAACCTGAATTAAGAGAAGGGCCCTTTTGAAAGTGCCACTATTCATTCTCCCAGACCACCAAGTTGGCATAAACATGTAGATTTAAAAGCACTATGGTGCCCCCTAAGGGGCACATAGAGCAACATCAAATTTTATTTACCCAAACAAGTCTGACCCAAAATTTTATTGGAGGGAAAAAAAAACCCCAACTTAATCAACATCAGAAGCAAGTCTTAAGAGAGAAATCACCACCCTTTGTCAGCTTTGGCTTCAAACTAAAAGACTGTATACCAAATGTTGCAAATCTGCTTAACAGATCTCTGCTTATTCTAAGACAGCACATTTGGCTTAAATTTACTTCTTTGAAATAGTAGTAATTTTAAAAGAAGCAGAGTCAAAGAGAAAAGAATGGCTTTTAAATCATAAACATCTTTCTGCAAATGTACAGTCTATGGAGCATAAGTGCCAATTTTTATGCTATGGAGATTCACACCTACAAAGTATTACTATAAAAGAGAAGAAAACAAAAACCTACAACTAAAATCGACCACACTGCAAGGTGGTAAGTTCTGATTGATTCCTTTCTTCCCATTTTACTTACTGGTTTGCTTGGAGAGTGACTACTGTGTCACTAAGGCAAAGAGGGTGTTTGTAACAAAGCCTGACACTTGTGTTCAGCTCAGGGTGATTGGCAGTCATTTTGTGCAATGGGTATGTCCAGCTGTGGTAAGTGCTATGGAGACCCAAATCATCAGACCCCCAAATCATCTCCCTGACAATGGCAGAAAATTAGAAGTTTACTAATCAGAGGCTCTTCACTCTAGAACAGCAGCCACCACCAAGAGTAGATATGATACACCTTGTAGAAACTGGCACTGAATGGTGAGCTCTCCAACCCCGTGGCCCTGCTTGGCTCTCACAATACAGACAGCAGGTCTTACTCTCCCCAGGGCTGGAGACTACATGATTCCTCACCAGGGAAACTGTTCAAACCCTGAGGGAAGGTGGGCAGCTGCTGACATAGAGGAGTCATCTAATGCTAACGAAGTGGCTGCATTCCTGCTGATCCCCCTATGGTAAAATGAACAGTTGAGAAACCAGAGCTTTACAACTGGCATTTTAGTGCCTCACTCTTAAATGTGGACAACCAAGGATCACTGGACATTTGAGGAAGCCTAAAATAACAACAACAGAGAAAAAGGAACTCAGAGGAATCAGAGAATACAAGTTATAGTGGAAAACTTTAAATACGAAAACAATAATAAAAACAGACCAAAAGCCCAGAATAAATACCCTTAGAAATAAGAGAAAAATATAAAATCCATAAACAAGGCAAGAAGCTATAAAAAAACTTTCTAAAATATTCAGAGAAATGATATCTGAAAGAATTTTTATATAAGTCAGCAAAAGTAAAAATTTCAACAGAAAAATTGAAAGAGGAAGAAAAAGACCAAGAGATAGAAAATGAGAGAAAGGAAATTAGAGGATCAGTCTAGAAAGTTCAATATTTGAATATCAGAAGCTCCAGAAAGAATGAACACTTGAAATAATTGGGATGGAAAGAAATTATCAAAGAAGTAATATAATAAAAAGTCCCAGAACCAAAGTTCATGAGTTGACAAAATAAAAGAGCTCATTTGAGTATCTAGTATATGGAATGAGACAGTTCCACACCAAAATACATTAAGTAAAGACAGAAAGGGATAAAAAGCTTTCAAAAGATAAATGGGTCCTATGCAAAGGGCTGGGACTCCACATGGCATCAGATTACCAATGGAAACTCTAGAAGTTAGAAATCAATAAACACCCACAAAAATCTAGGAAACATTACTTCCAAACTATAATTTTATACCGAAAAAAACAATCCATCAAAAATAAAGGGAAAATAAAGGCATTTTCACTCTAAAAAAAAATGTTACCTCTGATGTGCCTTTCTCAGGAAGTTAACAGAGGATAGATCTACCAAAACGAGTGGATAAACCAAAAAAGTGAAACATAAGGGATCCACCAAAGGAAAAGGCAAAGGGGAACTTGCAGAATGATGGTGAAGACAAGTCCTGAGACCACCACTAGGCAGCAGACCTAGAATGACCAGGAAGCAGGAAGACCCCAGAAGAAACGTCTTTGAGTAAAAAAGAGTGAAACTAACAGAATACCCATGTGCTCAAAGGGATCAAAAGGAGATTCTCAGTCTGCCTGAATCTGGGGTTGAATTAGTTATATTAATAGATACACACAAAGCTAAGCAAATGAAAAGGCAAGAAAGGAAATGTCATTATAGAGTGGCTCAGGTGTGAAGAATGTTTATAAAGTCCTATTATAAAACTTTAAACACTGAACCAGATTTAACCAGCGATGGAGGGAGTACATAGGGAGTGGAGAACAGAAATGATTCTTAAATTTTATCTTCCACAGAAGAAAGTCAACGAATAACTTCTATATCTTAAAAAAAAATACCAGTATAAACATATTAGTTAAAATAAACGGTTGCCTTTTGGGAGCAGAAATCGGGAACGGGGTAGATGAGGCTAAGGGTTGATATTGGATCTCTGAAACTGTGTGACATATGTCTCTGGTAACAATTTGAAAAATATTTAAATTAAACTTTAAGAAAAGGGGTGAGAGAAGAGAGGAAGGAAAGAAGGAAGATTTGCCTGGAGACCCTTAGGAAGGTCGTCAGAAACCAGCTCAGTGCTCTGCACCTGACAGAATCTTGATGAACGTTGCTGGCTGACAAAAACAAGTGTGAGCTGAACAGTAGAAAGAAAATTAGAAAAGCGGTTTACGATATTTAAGATTCAAAATGGGACATGTAGGAATACTGACCTTTGTTTTGTTTTCTTCAGCTAGCCCAGGGGTGTCTGTGTCTGGCGGGTAGGCAACTGTGACATAGACATTGTACGGCTTCACCTGCATTTCAGAAACAACACATGCACCTTCAGTGAACGGGACACAACCTGAGGCCCTACACTGCCAACCTGTACTGGCTGTCCTGGTTCTGTAGCGAGACCAACAGGGTGATTCCATGAGTGGAGAAATACCACCAATTGCATCGAGAAACTCCGTTCCACAAAGAAGACTCTGAAACGGAGGCAAAAAACTCATCCCTACCTCAGCTGATCTGAAAGTACAGCAAATCACCTCCTTCTTAGTGTCCTCCACTCCAACCACCCAGGCAGAGGTCCAGTGGAGCTGTCTAACCAGGAGAGCAGACAACGTTTAAAAAAAAAAAAAAACCAGTCTGTTCACTTTCCCCCCAAACGCCGCACACCATTCAAGCACTTCGCCAAGGCAGTGGGACTGGCCTGCTCTTCCCTCCTCCCTCAGACAGCAAATTTGTTTTCCCTTCAGGCTGCTTCTGTTGTTATCTACAAAATAAGCTGGGGTCATTAAAATCCCTTCCCCTGTGGCCTTGCTGTGCTTCCCAGGCCCAGTCTAGAACTGTATCTGTCCCTAAGAAGTTTGCTTATTTGAGAACTCCCTGCACAACCACCCCAGACCATTAAGAGGTCAAGAGTCGCTTGCTTCTCCACAGAACCAACAGAGAACACTCTCCTGCTGGTTGCAACCCCCATGTCAGACCAGCCAAGCACCTCCCCTGTGAACCACCTCAGCCCACATTTACATAAGGGAACTCTTCTGTCTTATCTAAAGCTCCATCTCACTCTTCTGATACTCCGAAACTGGGAACAGCTTATTACCCTTGTTTCCCTCCCCACCATGCCTCCACACCTACTCATAAACACATTCCCACAAAATTACAGATTCTTCTGCTGGGCATACCAGACACGCCCTTCCCAAAGAGTCTGCCTAGCGACTGCCCTGCTACACACTCTTATCTTGCCCTGGTAATTAGGGCAATGGCTCATACCATCAGAATCTCTTTGCCATGATTTCTATTTGCTATTGGCTCGTTTTTGGTCCCCATGAAAATACCCAGGGGATCTGGAAGTGGAGGCATATCAGTAGGGTACCTGAGCTGAGAACAGACAACACTGCTGCCTCACGTGACAGCTTCACAGAGCACCCAGGGTCCTGTCTGATAATGTATCCCTTTCCTCCCTAGGTCCCCCAGTGAAGCACAGTTCCGAGGCCTGTGGCGGGAGCTGCAGGGGTCGGGGAAGCATGCAGAAGCATATCAGCAGAAGATTCTAGCCAGCCACCCTGGAAAGCGCAGTAGCAAAAGGGAGATGTCTTTGTTGGTTCTGTTCTAATGCAACTAGGGCGTGGGACAGCCCGTCCGCTCGGCATCACTGAGGCGTGCAGCTGCACGGCCCAGCTACACTCAGAAATAGCTCTGGACTGGGGCCAGGCAATGAGCCTGATGAGCAAGCAACTTCTCTTCCACTGTTTTTGAGAGAGTGGCTTAAAAAAAAAAAAAAAGTTTCCCACGGCCTTGCCCTGCACTGTGCACAGACCAGAGAAAAACCCCATAAAACAGCCCATCCACAGTCATTATCCCCTATAGAGACCGACCCTGACTGCTCAGACGTGGTTGTTTCTGTGCTGCTCCTCAGAAGCAAGGATTGTGGTACCTAAGCTAATGCCAAAGCAAGGCTTCCCAAACTCAAGGTTATGGCTGAATTGCCAGAGGTTATACAGAGCTTTTCAGAACAACTTTCTCATGGTGCGGGTACACAGATTGCTGGGGTTAGGAGAAACCAGTCCAGCCCTGTCCTGGGCTGGTATCCTTTCTACGACCAACAAGCCAAACGACTGCCAGTCTATGGCTGAATACCTCTGGTGGCTGGTCACTTGACCATTTATGCAGTCTTGTATTTATTCATCCAATGAATACTTACTGAATTACTGCTATGTGCCAATTATCATTCTTAGAATGAAGCATATGAATGTGAACAAACAAACATAATCCCTGCCCTCATGGAGATTCTAGTCTCCTGAAACTCTTGCTCAAATAATTTGCTAAAAGCTGAATACACCAATCTATATCTACACCTTCCTTCAATCTACTGATCTCATAACCCTATAAAAAAGGGAAATGAGGGTAGGTTGGCTTCACTTGCTCATGGTGAGACAATGCTAACTCCGAGACACTACTTTTTCTAAGAATAGATAAGCCAGGTCTTCACTAGCCAACCTAGTCACTGTCTGCTTCTCCTTGTGCCTGTCGCCTGGCCGCTCTCTGTCTCCCGCTGTGCCCCACTCCCACCCTGCTATCACCTTCTCCCTTCTGCCTGGCCTCAACCTTAAACAGAAAGACGACTGACCACTGCACTGGCTCAAGAATGAATGTATTATCAAAATAATCCACCTAGAATGTGTGGTTCCTTGTTCCATCAGAACAAAGACAGGGGGCTGGGAGAAGATTATAGCTGTTTACACAAACTCCAGAATTCAAGCTTTAGCTTACTTTCGTAGTATCACAGCGGGAAGACATGAGGGCAGGGGAGGGGCATGGTAGGGGTAAGATATGCAGAAAGGGGACAGCTATTTTTTTTTTGTTTTTTTGGCTTGATCTCTGCTAACATGTCTTTGGCTATTACCCACCTCAGATGTCTGCTTTCCAAAAAGATAATCTTTTAAAATCTTTAAATAATATATTTGTTCCTAAAAGACTGAGTAAGAAAAAAGACCAAAAAAAAAAAAAAATGCCAACAAAGTATTCTTTCAAAATTACTCATTGTACCTACAACAGTGCCAGGGCCCTGCCTTAGTTTGGGGGTGAAGGGAGGGAGACAGGAAGACTCCAAAGTTAATTGAACTAAAAAGGATCATCAAAAGCACTTAGAGTTTGAGCAATTATATAAGATTTCATTTATAGAAAACACAACCACCTTGATCAAATTATCCAGACTTCAAAAAAATATTACCATAAATTCGTAGTGAAACAATTGATTTGATGCAAGCCTTAACTATGAATGAAGTAGATTTTGATGACTGAATTTATTTTCCCCCAAAACTATTTTTCATGGTATAGATTAATTTTAATTTTTGTTCAAGTGAGAACTTTTTTTTTTGAGACAGAGTCTCATTCTGTCACCGGGCTAGAGTACAGTGGAGTGATCATAGCTAAGTGAGGACATTTTTAATGGAGTCCAAATACGGACAGAAGTCAAGCCAACTTGAAAGTCCAGGCCAGCTCCCTGCAGCATGGGAATCGCACGTGTCACAGAGAGGCTGAGGGGACTCTCTCTGTACTAGCAATTCACTTTCTTTGTCCTTTTCTTTATTAGCATTTCCGCTCTACCTGAAGTGAAACCAGGACACCCAGATTATACGTTGTGCCCTAAATTAGTGAATCCGGACACAACTCTGCAAAAAGCCCTAATGTGCAAATTTTTCATCTCCAAAACACCCCTTCACCTACATGGATTCTGAGACCAAAGTAAAAGGCTGAGGCAAGTAACCAGATGAATTAAGCAAGCTCTGACCTGCAGCACCTGCTGCAAAACAGATGTGCAGTCAAGAGCTTGGGCCTTGTTTTTATTTGTCATTAAGCAACTATGTGCCTTTGAGAAACTCACTGAATTTATAGAAAACTCAGTTTTCTCATTTAAAAGGTGGCATGATAACATCTACCTAACATAGTTCACAAAACTGTGATAAAGCTGGATGTGGTGGCTCATGCCTATAAACCCAGACTTGGGAGGCCGAGGTGCAAGGACTGTTTGAGACCAGGAGTTTGAGATCAGCCTGGGCAACATAGTGAGACACCTCTTAAAAAACAAAAAAACCCCCAAAACTGTGATAAAAATAAAATGGTTATTCACAAAGGTACTTTTCAAAGTAAAGAATGCAAAAAAAAAAATACCAGAATTCTTGTTTGAAATTTCATAGCCATGTATGCCCTATTGGCTAAGCATATTGTAATGGTCTATTATTGATTAAGAGTATTAAACCAGTTGTTAACGATGCAATCTGTGGCTGGTTCCTTTGGTATTATAATGGCCCAGTCTATCAGTCCCCAAGTAGCGCATCAGGTCTCAGCCACTAATCCAACAACTCGTCTGTACTGCAGTATTCATCTAATATCTAGGCAGTGTGGCACTCCATCACACACCATAAAGGTCCCTTATGAGGATCTTCTAAACAGGGCTGGCAAACTATGGCCTATAAGCCTAATCTGGCCCTCTGCCTGTTTTTATAAATAAAGTTTTATTGGAACACAGTCATGCCTATTCATCTATATATTATCTACCATGGCTGCTTTCCTACTACCACAGGAAACTTGAGTAGTTGTGATAGACACCATTTAGCCTTCAAAGCCTAAAATATTTACAATCTGGTCCTTCACTAAAAATGTTTTACCAACCCGTGATCTAAGTCATTAACCAGTTTTCCCAAAAGCCCCCTCTTAGTACAAGAGGGCTAGCCACAACAAGTTCTCTTCTAGGTTTTCAACATCATGATGTAATGTTATATTTCAGCATACAGTAGTCCTCCTTTATCTGTCGTTTCTCTTTCTGTGGTTTCAGCTACCTGCAGTCAACCAAGGTCCAAAAATAGGTGATTATAGTAGAATAAGATATTTTCAGAGAAAGAAAGAGAGAGACCACATCCACATAACTTTTATTATAGTATACTGTTATAATTGTTCTATTTTATTATTAGTTACGTTGTTAATCTCTTACTGTGTCTAATTTGTAAACTTTATCATAGGTATGTATATACAGGAAAAAACATAGTATATATAGGGTTTGGTACTATCTGCAGTTTCATGCATCCACTGGGGGTCTTGGAACTGTGTATAGCAATAACAAAGAACTTTACCTTGCCTTTTTCAGTATGTGATATAGATAGACATATATGTGATGCTCTCTAAGCATTCCCATATGACAATGATTAAGAAGTCTACTTCATGCAGCTCAGGTATAAGGTTCTATACATCATGGCAAACACTTATCTTGGTGCTAATCCTAACTATGCACTTTCTTCCACAAAATGTTCTATTAACTGTGAAAATAAAAAGTATCTACTTTCCTCAACATTTCCTGAGGATATGAAAATATAAGTAGTAAGAGAACCAAATGATTTTTTTATTCCAACCCTCTAATCTGACAGATGAGAAAACTGAGACCGAGTTAAATGACTTGTCTACAAGCTAAGAATTAGACAGTAGCTGATTCAAGCTCTTCTCTCATTTTATTCAGTCACAAGAACAGATCTTTTGGTTGAAGAAAAATCTCTATAGCATAAAATATCTGGTTAACTTTACCCATACTCATACAGTATTGGACCAATACAATATGAAGATATTACTAGTACTCTGTGTGTATCAAATTAAATGGGCAAAAACCCCATAACCATTTTGCATCTGTCATAACTATAATTTTCACACAATGAAAAAATGTTAACTGCAAAACTCAGGGTTGGAGTCAATTCTCTTTCACTAATGTCAAATCTACAAATCTCTAATTTAATACAGTAATATGTAAATAAGCTCCAAAACTAAAGAAGAATGTATATGGCTGAGCTGGGAGGAATAAATACAGAAATGAGTATGTTTACCTCCATCTGCAAAGCTTCAGCCAATCCTCTTAAGGCAAACTTGGATGAAGAGTAGGCCGTAAAGCCGAACAGTCCCAGCTGGCCCGCCTGGGAAGACACAAACACGATCCTGCCCACCCGGCGCTCCTTCATGGTGGTGATCACCGCTCGGCTGGGGTACACACTGCCCAGGTAATTGATGCTCATTAATCTCTGCAGGGAACAAAGAGCCCACATGAGGAGTAAATGAGGTGAAAAGCCTCAAGGCTGCACTCACTGGGAATTTAGTCTGCTTTCCAGATTTAAGTTCTTCAGTGAAAGCTCAACAGATCTGGGATTTTGTTTTTATTAAGAGATGGGGTCTTGCTTCTTGCCCAAGCTGGAGTACAGCTGATCATAGCTCACTGCAGCCTTGAACTCCTGGGCTCAAGAGTTCCTCTCACCTCAGCCTTCTGAGTTGCTGGGATTACAGGTGCAAATCACCCTGCTCTGCTTAGATTTGTTGAAAGAATGAAGGATTAAGTGATGCTACAAGTGGGATGTGACATGAAGCCTACCACTGAAGCCTCAGGACCTACCATGTAAAGCCTATTTCAATCTAATCTTGCATTCTCACAATGACAGCAGTTATGTCTTTGCTGAAAACTGGTCAATATTAGTTTTCTCCTTATAAAAAGTATACAGCATGTTGCGGGTAATACTTCTTGAAAGATAGTTTTAGGAAAGAGCTTCCAAATATTTCTAGCCCTTAGCTCTAAGCTAAAAAAGACCACAAAGAGAGCAGGACAGTGGTTAACAGTACAGAGTTTGGTTTCAAGCCTTGGCTCTACTATTCATTGGCTATTTGATGATGAGTAAGAGAGTCAGACACTCCATCCATTTTCTGAGCTGAAGACAAGGTTAATATTGGTATTAACTCACAGGGTGTTTACAAGGATTCAAAGAGAAAACACAAGTTAAGCATTAGCACAGCCCCTGGCTCAAGTAAGAACTATGTGGGTAAGAACTTGTATAGAGACTAATAGTATATTTTTTCCTCATCCTGAGAGCTCTTAAAAATCTTAAATCTCAACTTGAAAATCTAAGAATACTTGCATTAAAATGTTTCTCTATTACTTGCATTAAAACGTTTCAAATATTTTAAAAAAATATTAGATCATCAGGTAATACTAAACACTTCAACTGGGGACTTGAAGTCAGTCATGATATATTAACTTAAGAGAATAACTTTTTGAAATAATGACTAGAAACACTGGGAGAGACGGGGAAATATCTATGCTATAAGTTGAAAAAAAGCAGAAGGCAGACTGTGACTGTAACTATTTTAAACATTTAATAAAAGTACACAAGCTCAGGTGCAAAACCAATGAAACACAGAAAACCATGATTGTGTTAAGATGTTGGGATTCTCTTTTTTTTACTCAAAATGTGTTTTAATGCCATTATATTATGTTGATAATAAAAATGTTCTTAAAAAGTATTCGAAAAAATATGGTACACTAAATCCATGTATTTATATTGGCACCCTTTAGGGAATCCATTAAAATCTCAGTAAAGAAAATTTTTTTAAGGCAAGATCCCACAAGAACAATGAATATAGAAATAAAAATAATACCAATGGGCCAGGCACAGTGGCTCATGCCTATAATCCTAGCACTTTGGGAGGCCAAGGCAGGTAGATTGAGGTTAGGCATTCAGGCAGGACCAGCCTGGGCAACATAGCAAGACCCCATCTCTACAAAAAATAGAAAAACTAGCCAGGTGTGGTGGCATGTACCTGTAGTCCCAACAACTCAGGAGGCTGAGGCAGGAGGATCAATTGAGCCCAGGAGTTTGAGGTTGCAGTGAGCTATGATGACACCACTGCTCTCATGCTCAGGCAAAAAAGTGAGACCCTGTCTCAATCAATCAGTCAATCAATCAATAATATATAAATAAAATAACAACAGCAATAACCTTTATGAAGCTGAAGAACAGAATGACAAGTGATAACTAACTTAGCCAACCACAGGAAAATGAAAGCTAAGTGGGAGAAACTGAGAAAGAGGATTGCACCACAGAGTCCCAACAGGCTCAAGCCGCACCAAGTATCTCCGGTGTGAAGGGTAGGGGGTGGGTGGACACAGGGCTGAAAGTCAGGAGTACGGACTACGAATCTGTTTAAAAAGCAGTCAGCTAGAAACAGCCCAAATGTCCATCAACAAACAAAATGTCAGCGAGATAAACAAAATGTGGTATATCCACACAAGGGAATATAATCTCCCTATAAAAAGGAATGAAGCACTGATACATGCTACAATGTGGATGAACCTCAAAACAGTATGCTAAGTGAAAGAAGCCAGACATGAAAGGGCATAGATCATATGATTCCATTTATATAAATTATCTGGAGAGACAGAATACAGCTTGGTGGTTGTCAGGGGCCAGGGGTGGGAGCGGGGAAAGGGGAATAATTGCTTAGTAGGTACAGAGTTTCCCTTTGGGGTGATGAAAATGTTTTGAAACTAGATAGAGGAGAAGGTCTCATAACACTGTGAATCTGCAAAATGTCTCTAAACTGTTCACTTTAAAATGGATAATTTTATATGAATTTCACCTCAATTTAAAAAAATCGATGTGACAATGACAGAAAGAAAGAAAAAAGCAGTCAGATTCTAGATGCCTTTTCCCTCCCCATAAAGCAGATCTGTGCCCCTCTTCTGGCCTGGAGGGGATTGGAGATTTAGTTTCTGGAGAGAGTAAGTCTAGATAAAGTGAGAGGTTTAAGTGAAAGTCTGTCTAGACACTGAACACTGAGAGGCCAGCTGTCTTCCCGAGCTCCACCATGGACGGGCCTGTACTTCCTAGGTAGGAGATGGAAGACTCTTCTCAGGGCTTCTAACCAACCCAGCAGACAAAGTCTACAGATACTGACCCTGAAACTTCCCCTGGAGATAAGGCTCAGGAAATAACCCTTCAGAAAGCCACCAGACTTCCCAGCGAAGCCTCTAACACGAGACTGAGACATTGGCCTCTTAGATCAAATAAACACACACACAAAGAAGAGACGGTGAAAGGACAAAAGAAAACTTAAAAATAATTCTACTGCTTATTGCTTGCCCATCACGGCCTGCTTTACCTTACTTAGGCCACGACTTTATTTCATCGCTTACCATGGCACCCCCAGAACAACAATGACACACTAGACATTCTCCTGAATATATGTGGATTGAGTGAATAAAAGGGGAAGGAGATTAACGTTTATTAAACAGCTAACATGGGCAGACATTATGCTACTTAATCCTCACAGCTCTGTGAGTTTTATATCCATTTTACAGAGATGGAAGCTGAGGCTGGATGAAAAGCTGATGCCTGAAGAAAACAGAATGCTTTGCTAGTAAATGGTCAGACTTGGAACTATTAGAGTTAAGATTTGAAACTGGTTTAACCTGATGCCAAAGCCTACCTTTTTTTCTGATTGTACCTTGCCGCTGGGAAACAGCACAACAAATAGTCCGTGTGGGTGGGCACAGGTGTGGAAAGATGATGGTGGTCATAGAAAAGAAATAAATTGTGATTTTTTTTAAAAGAAAGAAACAGAAAGAAGGAAGGAAATGGCAGTGTGAATGGAGACTATAGGTTAAGAGTAAAATTAGTTTTTTACAAAGATTGGAATTGTGCACGTTTTTATATTTCAACATTGCTTCATGTTATAGTCTCTCTCTGTATATTTCTATGTCTTCCCTCATCTCACCTGCTTCACATTTCTCCTTGCCATTGATACCTACACACATTCACCTGTTATTAAAACCTCAGTTTCTTCTCTTCCTGTTCACAATCACACACCTCCACAAAACCTCTCAATTATCCTGGCGCTTCCATCAGACAATCCCAACTCCTGCTGCCCCCAACAGACACACCCCACTTCCCGAGGTCCTGACGTTACAGCTGTGCATTTATTTATCACAACCATGCACCTCCGTATTCCTCAGTCCACTGAATCCCCCACGTTTAGTCAAGTGAGTCTTCCAATTCTCCTCCCTATCACCTTGCACATGTATGCACACACACACAGACCCTCACACATTCACACACCTACTCCTCTTTTTCTGGCTACCTTCCAAGTCTTCTGCTTGATCACTTCATGTCTATACTACTATAAAAACCATTTTCCCTAATTGATCCTATATACAGAGAGTGGCATAATCTTGGAAACCTGCCTTCCGTTCCTTACAGATGAAGGCACACAGACCTACACAGCTCTCTTTCATGCCTATTTGATAAAGGAGTCTTACGATGCTCGAGTTCCATCACTCTGTCTGTGTCTACCTCTTGACTCTCCTAACTTAAGTAAAACACAGAGTTAAGAGTGCTTTCCCCAGCCTACCAGAAGCAAGAAAAGAGGTCTGTGCTACTGGTTCAGTGTCTCTTTTCCTCCAAAAGTGGAATATAATTTAACTTTACAAAGTCAAGCATTCAAAACCCATTATTACCTGGGAGGCTGAGGCGGGCGGATCGCTCAAGGCCAGGAGTTCTAAACCAACCTGAACAAGAGCGAGACCCTGTCTCTACTAAAAATAGAAAGAAATTAATTGGCCAACTAAAAATATATAGAAAAAATTAGGCGGGCCGCATGCCTGTAGTCCCAGCTACTCAGAAGGCTGAGGCAGGAGGATCGCTTGAGCCCAGGAGTTTGAGGTTGCCGTGAGCTAGGTTGATGCCACGGCACTATAGCCCGGGCAACAGAGTGAGACTCTGACTCAAAAAAAGAAAAATAAAAACCCCCATTATTACAATGAAGACTCAAGAGAACTTTAAGAAAAAGATGGCTGATGTGCTGCCAACTAAAAAATGTTGTGCACTTTTAAAAGATTTCAAATCTAATGTCCATTTTTTGATGCTAAAATAAATTACTAAGAAAGGTTCCTTGGCAAATCTGTTTAAAAATAGAAACATCAATAGATGCATTATCTTTTTACCTTTATTAGAGAAGTCTAGCAAGTCTGTCCCCCAGTCTGTCCCCTCCTGTTTTGGTTTCTCCTTGCTAATAATGTGAACTTGACCTGAACATCAAGTGCTCTCTTGAAAATATGACCTCTGTGAATCGTTGAAATTATCTGTGTCAGGTTAGAGGTTTCAATTCCATTTCACAGCTGAGAGAACCAAGGCTGAGAAACTTGTCTAATTTCTTAAGGTTAGATGGTCATGGCATTGGGACCAAAACCTTGTTCACCCTTCTTCTGGTCCTCTCAAACTTTTATGAACATCTGAATGCATTCATCAGTTTCAGTCTTAAAGCCTTTACCCATGGCTTATTCTACTTTTAGTACATGGGCTACCCTAGTGAGCGAACATTTTTACTTACTTCAAAAGAACTAACTTCAAGATCTTCAAATTTTCCTGACAGTGACATTCCTGCACAGTTTACAAGCATGTCCACTGGACCCAGTTTCTCCTGCGCCTAGAAAAATGTATCAGAGCAGGCATTACGAAAGAGAAGAGAAAAACCACAGCAGCAAATCAATGCTAATAAATCACATCTAAACTATTAAACCTATAGGAAAGATTTACCAATTCCAAGTCACACAGCAAAATGGTAAGAACCAATCAAAAGTCAAGCACATTAATTCCAATTAGCCCAACCTCTTACTTGTTTTATGACATTTTCCACTTGGTTATAGTCTTGACAAACATCAACTGATATACAAAGCACCACCTGTTAAAAAAGAAAAAAAAATGATCAAAAATATGCAGATGTCAAAACTATTTTTAAAAGATGTTTTAAAAATTAAAGGCAATTCTTTCCAATAAAGAAGAAGGCCAGTTTTGAATGTACAGATTATAGTGCTTGAAATCTGCTGACAATGCAATTAGTAGAGTCTAATTTTCTTAGCAGTTTTTGGAGTTAAGCAAACTCCAAAGAATGTTTTAAGAAATGCAAAAATGCTCCTCTTGAAATGCCACTAATCTATAGTGACAAAAGGTACATCAGGGGCCACACAGCCAGGAGTGGAAGATGGAAAGAACTTCAAAAGGGCATGAGCAGACTTTGGGGAATGATGGAAATGCCCTGTGTCCCATTGCAGTGGTGTTTCATCTGTCAAAATCCATCGAGCTATATGCTTCAGATGGGTGTGGTTTATTATACATAAATTATATCTCAATGAAACTCTTAAAAAGAATAACAATAAACCTAATAGATAAGTTTTTAAAGATACTCCCCTTGAAGCAGTACTGGCTATGACTACCCTGTTGAGATTCAATATCAGCAGGTGGAACAAAGTGTTGAGCAAACACCTATTCCAGAAGTCACCTCAGCTTGGGCCCATGCTGGAGACTGAGTCAGTGACAGCCCAAGTGGACCACAGGACATTATCCGACGAGGAAGGCCAAGGGTCAGTCTTGGCCTATCAGACCTGAGCTGGGTGCAGAGTGGCATCTGAGGTTTGCTTGAGACCCCTGACTCTGGAGCTGATCAGGCATTCACAAATTATCTGGACAAGGGACACCAAGCAGACCCCAGAGTCCACGCAGGACAAACCCAGCCATGCTCAGGGGGCCGTAGCAGAGTGATGGTGGGGAAGCGCACAGCCTGTGCTTACCACAGACAATGATTCCATTTAGACTTTGAAAAGAAAAAAAGAAAAGGAAGGAGTAAAAAAAGGAGGAAGCACAGACTTGGGTGTGCATTTTGATAGAAATTTATGAAAAAGACATCAAGAGCCTTTTTGATTTTCCTTTTCGAGTAGTGTTTTCAGATCCAGAGTTTAGACCTCCAACAGAAGAACGTTCTATGTTCCAAATGAAGTCATCGCAAGAAGCAGAATGGTGTTCTCAATTTCTCAGCCTTTCCATTAATTCTTCCTTTTTGAGACTGGCTGCCACACTAACACGGAGAGAGAACGCATGTATACAAGCGGCACATCCACGCGGAAACAATGCGCACCCCCTTGGGGTTAGGAGTCCAGTGAGAAGCCTGGGCTCCAATCCTGGCTGTTCACTTTCTAGTCGGGCAGAACCTGAGAAGGGTGCAGTGGCCTCTACTGTAAATAAGGCCATCAGAAGCCAGCGATGGGCTGGGCGCAGTGGATCACACCTGTAATCCTAGCACTCTGGGAGGCCAAGGCGGGTGGATCGCTCAAGGTCAGGAGTTCGAAACCAGCCTGAGCAAGAGTGAGACCCTGTCTCTACTAAAAATAGAAAGAAATTAATTGGCCAACTAAAAATATATAGAAAAAATTAGCCGGGCATGGTGGCGCATGCCTATAGTCCCAGCTAC
>CAUYPO010073099.1:0-56177 GCA_963574435.1 Cheirogaleus major | reverse complement strand
CTGCTGATACCTTGATTTTAGCCCAATCTGACTTCAACCTCAAGAACTACAAGAAAATAAATCTACTATTTTAAGCCACTCAGTTTGTGGCCATATGTTACAGCAGCAATAAGAAACTAATATACCATGCTAGATCATCTTTAGGGGTCTTCAAACTTTTTAAACAGGGGCCAGTTCACTGTCCCTCAGACTGTTGGAGAGTGCGCACTGTGGGCCCGGGATGAGTTGGCTGCTAAGCAGGACAGGCAGCGGCAGTAAAAACACCCAGCATGCCAGATAAATGTCCTAGGCGGGCGGCATGTGGCCCGTGGGCCATAGTTTGAGGACGCCTGAAGCTGCTAGCCAACCTGCCAGTTGACCGCAGCTGCCTGGCAGAGGCCAGCAGAGAGCAGTTAAGCTGGTATAGACCAGCAGAACTGCCTAGACCACCCACAGGAAATATGTGTGAAGTTACTACATTTGGGATGACTTTTTGTACAGGAATGGCTAAGTGATACACAGATCTGTAAGTTCGAAATAAAAAATAAAGCAAAATAATATTTACATTAAATTACTTACAAATAACTAGTTTTCTAACTCTCCCATGGACATTTATGTAGGTTCTTTACATCTTCAGAAGTTCTAAATGATGGTTTCATCCACTCTTTTATCCAATACTAACAGATTATTAATTGCCTGTATAATAATGTGTTAGACTCTGTAGTAAGAAATGTGGAACTTGTTTCTGTTCTATAAGAGCATAGAGTTCTTTTCCTAGAAGTCTGATCTTAAGCATGTTGCTCCAGTCTCTAAACTTAAGTATCTTCATCTTCCAGAAAGGGATAATGATAGTACTTCGCTTAGAGGATTGTTTTGAGGCTTTAATGAGAAAATGCATGTCAAGCTTTATACAACATGTAATAAGTATTCAACAAATGTCAGCCAAATGGGACAGAGATGAGGGAAGATTAGATGGCAATATAAAAAATAGGAAGGACAATAATATGAGAAATAACAATAACTACTATTTATTGTTTATGATGTTCTGGAAAATTTATGTTTATGTATATTAATAGTAAGAACACCCTGCAAGGTAGATTTTGTTATTAATATTTCCATTTTGCAGATGGCAAAACTGAGCTTTCAAAGGTTACTTATTTGACATCACACAAGTAGCCAGTAGCATCAGGACTCTAACTCTAAACTGCCTGGCTCTAAGGTCCTTCATCTTTCTGTACCAGGTGGTCCAAAGGTAGTTGTGACTAAATCAGTTACAACTGATGAGATCTCTTTAAAAGATGTATCTTGGCTGGGTGCGGTGGCTCATGCCTGTAATCCTAGCATTCTGGGAGGCCGAGGTGGGTGGATCGCTCAAGGTCAGGAGTTTGAAACTAGCCTGAGCAAGAGTGAGACCCCCGCCTCTACTATAAATAGAAAGAAATTAATTGGACAACTAAAAATATACAGAAAAAATTAGCTGGGCATGGTGGCGCATGCCTGTAGTCCCAGCTACTCGGGAGACTGAGGCAGATTGATTGCTTGAGCCCAGGAGTTTGAGGTTCCTGTGAGCTAGGCTGATGCCACGGCACTCTATCCCGGGCAAAGAGTGAGACCCTATCTCAAAAAAAAAAAAAAAAAGATGTATGTAATTCCAACAGCCACTCTTTTACAGTTCCTCATTGCCTGTAGAATCATGTTCAAAATCCTAACATTGTCTATGTGGCTTTTCACTACCTAAATTTCCTACTTCATATCGCTTCCCTGCGCTCTGTTATACTAACTTCTACCAGCACAGTGAATATGTCATGCTCGCTTCTACTTCTGTACTCTTCACACTGGCTGAGCTCTCTCTTGGAATGAGTTTTCTTTTTTTCCTCTTGGACTAATTTTCACATAAACTTCCCATCTCAGTTTCCACATCATATTCTTCCCTGATACTTAGATTTCTTTGTTATGTCTTTTTTCCAACCCTTTCTTCTTTCCTTTCTTATTCGTTGCCTTTGAAATTCCTTGTCTTACTGCCAGTCTTTCCTTGTAGTAGAAACCTCTTGTGGCTGTGTGATCCAATACTTCCTCCTTTCTAGAAACTGTCCCTAGTGCACAGCAATGAACTCAGAATATGTCTCTATTTCTAAACTTCATTACCATCCCCTACCTTCCCACCCTCATCCTGACCATTGATCCAGGGTTGAGCATCTAATTTAGGCTGACCATTTGGTTTCATTCTGCCTACAATTTTTGAATTTTTAATAAAGATATGTAGAGCCTAAAAGGGGTGGAACCTGAATTGTGTTACAAGCAGCTGTCAAAAGCAAAAATGCAACTCTTGCCTCTCAGTCTATACTCAGCCCTTCTTCCGACTCTCCCCAAGCTTGGTTGTTCACCTCTTCTTCGGATTTTTCATTTTTTTCAGTATTCTTCCAAAACAGCTACCTTTATCCTTAATGTAGCCAGATCTGATTTCTTTTAGAAGACTAAAAGAAGTCTTTTAGAAGAATGTGAGCTCTGTAAACACAATTTGAGAATTCCTTCTTATTACTCACCTATTATAAACCCTGATATTTTGGAAGCATAGTAGGAAAGACACTTACTAATCTCTAGATTTAGCTTTTTAAAATTTTGGTGTCCTGAAGACTCATAAAAGAAAGCTTCCATGTTGATCATACTTCATCAAAACAAGTCAACATAAGCCTAGTGCTGCTTACAGACAGGCTCCATGTGTAAGACCATTGCTTGTCTTGCACTCTACTCAGTTTAGACTAACTCATCTTTTTGGAATGCCATGAGAAGACATTCTATCCTTTGTTAAGGGACTTGACCAACCACAATTATATTATTATGCCTATGTCTGTTGAAAAATTCCAGGGAAAGTTAGAAAGAATCACATGGGATTTGGGCTTGAATAAAATGAAAATAGTTTGGAATGAAAAGGCAAAGATAGAGTAAGTATAAGGGGAGGCAAGATGGCAGATGAGAAAAACCGTCAGCCAGGGTGTCTCTGAAAGAAAGATAGATTTTAGATTTTAGATGAAAGTGAAAGAAACTAACAGGCAGACAAACAGATCAGATGAGGGTTGGAAGGAAGGGTGCCTGAAACTACAGGAGACTCCATGGGAAGAAGTTGAGGAGCAGAGCTGGAAGTGTCAGGTTTTAGTCTGGAATGTCAGTTCTTAGTGTGTTCATGGCCAAAGAATGACCAGACACACCGAAGTTAGGCAAGCATGAGGTGCAGTTTATTGAGGGGAATCCAGATAGGATTATAGAACAAGAGCGAGACATAGGTTTGCAAAGCATGATACATACACTAAAGATGATGACTGAACCCCTTGTAGCAGCAGGAAAAGAGAGCTTGGTTATGGTCTGGGTCTTGTTTTATGGTGTCCAAATAGAGACCTGCCTGTGGTTCAAACATCACTATAGAACCACTTTGATAGGACAGTTGGGGAGCTGCATGACTGGAGTCTTACTGCAAATGTGGGTTCTAGGTCACTTTCCAGACTTTATGATACCATGCAGCTTGGCCTGTGGTCTAGAGAGTCCTTTGCATTCTTTTGCAGCTGGTGTGCCAAGTTCTGATTAGCAGATTCGTAGGGTATTTCCTCCCCCACCAGGTATGGAGAATTAGGGTTGGGCAGGACCAAGACGGGAGCCATAGCACCCATTTTCATCACTAGGAGACCGGAATCCCTCACTACTTACCTAAGAGAAGGAGAAAGGCATCTGCAGGGTATAAACACAAGAGGCTTGGAAACAAATGACTAGGCTAGGTGGAGTGGTTAAATTTCCCCTCCCTTGCATCTTGGACTGCTGGTGGACTCCTGAGCTGCTGGAGAGACCTATCAATACAAGCCCAGAGATGGCTGCTGCAACTTAGCAGTGAGCCTCTTGCAGACAGGGCACTAGGCTTCCAGTTCCCTCGGGGCACCTCCTACCCCACAGACCCAAGCCAATCGTCAGGCACCATATTGGTTGATTGTCCCCCTTCCCCATGGCTGCCGAGAGAGACAATTGAGCCACCACCTAGAGGCATATGCAGGGAACAGGACCTTTCCTTTTTGGGGACTACAGTGGATTGAGGGGTACTTAGACTATGAGCTCCCTATCTGCTGGCCCTCCCAGGTGCTACTTGCCTGGTGAATCAAGCAGAACGGGGCAAATCCCAAGGCGGAGAGACATTGATTCAGCTTGGGCACCCCGTGGGTGACTTGAGATGAGCATTATTCTCTCTAGTAGGGTCAAGATTGATCTCCAGAGCCCAAGGGACAGGCTTGCAGGCCAGATCCTGTATACCCAGGTCTCGATCACATAGCCAGGGGGCACAGAAGGAATATTTGTGAACTAGTCTAGTGAGGTGTGTGGGCCTTCAGGGTCAGATCAGAGTGGGTCCTAGCTCTAGGGGCAACCCTCCTCCCACAGGAAGGCCACACCTCCAGCTCAGGCTGCCATCCTGGGCAGGGAACCTGCCAGCTCACATCGCAGTCAGGGGAGATCTGCCAGCTTGAGGTCTTGCCTGCCGACAGAGGCCTGGAACAAACCACGGAATCAGGGAGGGTAGAAAGGAGCGAGGCCTGCTCCAGAATGCAGGTCTCAGACAGCCCCATCTCCACATGCAAACTTTTTGGATAAGTGGGGCCATTTCAGCCCCTCCCTGGCAGGTTTGCTCAGAAGCAGAGAACAGACCCTGTAATAGAATTTGCAGAGCTTGAAGGCAGGCTCACCCAATCCAGTCTCACTCCCCCACCTACCCCCACTGAGGTGGATAATAAAGACAGACTTGGAAGTACCAGGCCCTACCCACCAACTGAAGGACTAGAGTGCCTCTCCAGAGGAACAAGAGCTGGTTACAGGACCCAAAAATAAGATTGCAGCTTGCTCCTCCCAGCAAGTGCCATCTACTAACAGGGAGGTCATTCTGCACACCCTGTTACTGCATCTACTGACTCATCATACAGGGTGTAATCAAATCTCACCCACAAACACCACCTACTGGAGCAGAGACTAAACTGGGTGTGTCATTATCTAAAGTAAAATCTAAAGGTAAGAAGCAACACCTGCTCCAGATGGGAAGGAATAAGCAAAAGAACTCTGGAGGTATGAAGAATCAAACGGAAAACACACCCCTAAAGGGGAACACCAGCTCTCTAGCAATGGATATCAACCAAATTCAGTGACAGAAGAATAATTTCAAACATGGGTGGTAAGAAAACTCAAAGATATGCAAGATAAAATGGATATCCAACACGAAGAAACCAAACACACACACAAATCCAGGACTTGGAAGAAAATTTCTCTAAAGAAACTGAAATATTAAAGAAAAATCAAACAGAATGCCTGGAAATGAAGAATTTATTCAAGGAATTAAAAAACACAGTGGAAAGCCTCAAGGATAGGGTAGATCAAACAGAAGAAAGAATCTCAGGGATTGAAGATAACACCTTTCAATTAAATAAATCAGTTGCAAAGATAGAGCAGAGAAATAAGAGAAAGGAGCAAAGCCTACAAGAAATATGGAATTATATAAAGAGGCCTAACCTGATAATTATAGGCATCGATGAGAGTGAAGAAGAAAATGCACAAGGGTTGAATAAACTATCTGAGGATATAAAGAAAGAAAATTTCCCTGGCCTTGCTAAAAATCTAGATATCCAAGTACAAGAAGCTCAAAGGACTCCTGGGAGATTCATTGTAAACAGGAAGAAACCACAACACATAGTCATCAGACTGGCCAAAATAAACATGAAAGAGGCCCTCCTACGAGCTGTAAGGTGAAAGAAGCAGGTAATCTATAAAGGAAAACCCATCAGACTAACTGCAGACTTCTCAATTGAGACCTTACAAGCCAGAAGAGACTGGGGCCCCATTCTTGCTCTTCTCAAACATAATAATGCCCAGCCTAGAATCTTGTACCTGCAAATCTAAGCTTATTATACAAAGGAGAAATAAAGACCTTCTCAGACAAGCAAAGACTGAAGGAATTCATCAAGACAAGACCTGCCCTCTGGGAAGTACTCAGAACAGTGTTACACATGGATCAGCACAATAAACACTCCCCTGTGTAAAATCATCCAAAAGCTAAAGGTCAAAGGCCAGATACCACATTATAGATATTGGGAATGATAATTAGCTTTGGGATAGGTGAGAAGCAGGGAGACTTTTGCTGTTTATTTGTCAGGTTTCTAAAATGTCTGTACTATTGAGTAGGTAAGAAGTTTTCCTTTCAGAATATGTGTATATATAACATAGAGTAAAGATATATTACTTATAAAATTTATATTAAAACATATTTATGTATATATAAATATAATAAAAAGCAAACACTGGTTAATTTTTGATGTGTGAGGTTGAGAGTAGAGGTGGGGTTTGGGACCATTGATTGCTTTTCATTATAAGACAGAGTGTATTTTGAATATTTTAGATCATGAGCCTTTTTTCACTTGTACTGAGATGTAAACAAAAATAAAGACAGAAAAAACCTTAAAGCCATAAGAGAGAAAGGCAAATAGCATGTAAGAATGTAGTCTCAGGCACCATACTGCCTAATTTTGAATCCCAGCTCTGCTACTTACTAGTTGAAAAGCCTTGGGTAATTTACTTAGTTTTCCAGTGTCTTAGTTTTCCCATTTGTAAAACTGACAACAGAAGTTTTCTTATAGGGTTTTCATAAGGACAAAATTAGTTAATATAGATAAAATGCTTAACTTACCTTGTACACAGTAAGCACTGCCTGTGATATATTATAAAATGTTCTTAGGCAAGGAAAAAGGAAAAAAAAAACGATGCGCCAATTCAATCTGCTTTATTTCCTCTACTTTTACCCATATGTAGTTTCACTAATAATTCCATGTTTGAGAGACTTTTGAGGGAGAAGAATAAGGATTGAGTCTGAGCAATTGTTTGGGACACTGGAAGGAGAAGCAGGGAATTGGAGGAATTTTAATTTAATTGGATATTTCAAGAGTGAAACTTGTATTCTAAGAGTTATGCCTTGATTAATACTTTTTTTCCAGCTATTGCCATCCTGAAAGACCTTTGTCCCTTCATCATTTTTTTCATATTCTACCTATTTTTTGACTTTTCAGTATTTTATATTTTTTACTCTTTTTAATTGTTTTTGGTTATTTTAATAGATTTAAGGGTATAAATTGAATTCCATTACATGTATATTCTACTTAATTTTAAAAAGAATAGCCAAGCCTTATTCCCTCTAGGAAGACATTGATAAAGTTCCTGGCCCACTTAGAACTCTCTTGCGTATATTGTTTTTCATCACATTTAGCCCCATTTTATATAAGTCTAATTATATAAGAAAGATTTCAGAAATTAGTTCTATAATTTATTGTATGACACTCTTTTGTAGAATGTATTTCTACTAATTATTATAGATTTTCAGTATGGGTATTGATTGGTAGCAATTTTATGAAACAACATTGATTTTCCCCTTGACCTAATATTTCCTGTAAGATCTTGTACTTTCTTCTTCCTTCTTTTCATAACTAAACCTTTAGAAGTAGAAATCTGCATTTCATCATTTCCAGTTTCCATTTCCGCAGTTTGTTCACTCCTGAATCTATCATAAGCTGCTTTAATCCCTCTACTCTGCTAAAACTACTCCCACCGGGGTGCATAGTGATTTCTTAGTTGCCAGAGGCTAAGATGTATTTCAGTTCCTATTTTACTCAACTGTTCAACATCAACATCTTGACCACTTCGTGAATCTTCTTGAATCTTCTCTGTTGGATTCCAGGAGAATTTCTTCCTGGCTCACTCCCTACCTATCACCATTCTTGTTAGTCTTCTTCATAAGCATCAATATCTAAGAAGATATCCTGTAGAGCTTTCATGCCACAGCTTGTTAGTACACACAAGTATTAGAAATGCAATGTATGATAAATTGGATAGTAAACAGGGTTACCGTTATACTTAACAGGAACATTCTTTAGAGCTGAAACATTGTAGTCCATGCACAACAGCTCACGCCTGTAATCCTAGCACTCTGGGAGCCTGAGGTGGGAGGATTGCTTGAGCTCAGGAGTTAGAGACCAGCCTGAGCAAGAGCAAGACCCTGTCTCTACTAAAAATAGAAAATTATCTGGGCAAATTAGCCAGATGTGGTGGTGCATCACTATAGTCTCAGCTACTTGGGAGGCTGAGGCAGGAAGATCCCTTGAGCCTAGGAGTTTGAGGTTGCGGAGAGCTATGATGATGCCACTGCATTCCACCTGGGGTGCCTGAGCGAGACTCTGTCTCAAAATAAGTAAATAAATAAATAAATAAATAAATAAATATTTTTTAAAAAACTGAAACATTGTAGAACAATGTGACATGTCAAATAATACATTCTAGGAAAAAGATCGCTACTGAGGCAATTGCATAGTTTTGAGCATCCAGAATTGTGAAATAAAGTTTCTGTATGAAAGTTAGAAGACAGTTTTTTTAGTTTTCAGTGGTGCAATTAAAAAGAAAGACTTAGAAAGTGACCTTGCAAAGCCAAAACCATTGCTGGAAAAAAATTTTAAATGCAATTCTTCAAAAACTCACCTCTGTGGAAATTCTCTTTTACTTCCCCACAGTTCCCCACATATTACTCTGTAAAGCAGATACATTCAGGAGTGTGCAATTATACATCATCTGGTGGTGTTGGTAGGGACAAGGAGTGCTGTTATTACTCATGCCTCTTTTCCTTCAGAAGGAATTTTTCCATCTCGGACTCTTTATTCTCTCTTCCCTGGGAGAGGAATGGTAATTTAAAGATTGGTGAGTTTTGGAGAGAACCTGGCAAGTGTAGTTCCTTCCTCTCCCCTTTGTCTTTGGGACACTCCTGCCTGCAGGTGTGCTGGTGGACCACGTGGAAAGCCTGGTGGTAAAGGCCCTCTACATGCTTTTTTTCCCTCAGAGTAAGTGGGTGAATATGTTTGCTTAGTTCTGTGGCTCAGAATCAGGAAGCCCATTGTTGCCCCAAGTTCCCTAAGAGCCCTATTTTGGTCTCCATCTACCTCACTCCTTTGCTCATCTCCATCAGTTTAGAATTAGAGAAGGGAAAGCAGGGGAGTTATTTAATAGTCCCCTTGAACTCCAATATTACCTTCTACATAGAGTCACTCTCCACTGTTTATAACCCCATACACTGGAGAAAACTATCATTTCACAGACATATTGTTCTACCTGTGGTAGTTCCAGATTGAAATCTTTCTATGATTTCCTTAAGTTGAGACACAGCCACTCTTAGGAGGATTTCATTGTCCCATGGAGACTAAAGTACATCCTTCTGGGGTATATTAACCATTTCTCTCTCAACGATAAATTCAGCCTGAATGCCTGTGGCCACACATTTTTGTTCTCTATTTTTGTAGTTTAAATAACAAAATAAAGAAGATATAATACTACCACCTGAAAAGGTAGCAAAAGACTAGAAACACATGCAAAAGAAATTCTACTTTCTTCTTTAGAAAATTAAATCTTGTCTAATAACATATGCTTCTCCATGGTTCGAGGATTTTCTTACATTTAATTTAAATGAAAAACCATTTTCTCCAAACTCTAGCATTTTTTTCCAGAGGCTTTTTTTTTTTTTTTTTTTACAAAAAAGATAAAATTTGGACTTAGGCTTAGAATCCATAACAAATGAAAACCTTTTTCTGGAATCTGAGCCAGAAAAATGGAAAAAACAAACAAAAAAAAAACCCTTTTTCTTTGGGGATTTCTTTATTACGTAATAGTCATAAAATATATTTAATACCTTAAAAGGAATTAAAATGTTACAGCTTTTTATAGACCATTCCAATCAGCATCTCTACTTTATATGTAAGGGAAATATTGAGTCATTCCAGATTAGAGACAGAATGCCTTGAACAGTTGAAAACCGAAATTCTGAAAATGGAGACTAGATTGGGGGTCACCAGAGGTGAGGAAGGGGAGGAGGGGTGGAGAAAGGAAGGGCGGAAAAAAAATGTGTATTTGTTACCACTGAACCACTGCTGTGTACACTAAAGAATGGTAAAGACGGTAAATTATATATGTATATTTTACCTCAATAAAAAATTTTTAAAAACCTGAAATTCTAATCTATTTTTTTTCTTTTTCTCACCTAAGGCATTTTAATAATGTAATCTAGCAAAGATTTATTGAAAAACTACCATGTATGAGGTCTGGTCCTTGTCCCTGAGATTCTTACTGTTAAGTGGGAGAGATGTGAATTTAGATAATCGACTGATCCTCCTCTTCTGAGGCACCGGGATAGCCAGCCTGGGCATTGGCTGAATGGGACAGTGCTAGGTTTGGGTTTCTGAATGATGTATCTTGGGCTGCTAAGTGCTCTTAAGCATCTGAGAATGAGCAGAAATTACTTGGTAAGTAAAACAAAACAAAAACAACAACACCAGCACAATAAAACAAACAAATAAGAAACAACAACAAACAAACAAAAACTGTCGTTGGAGAATACTAAGGTCTATTGCTTTAGGGAGTTGGAAGTTAATCACCATAAATTAAAATCCAGAGGACCAGGAGCCTAGAGGACCCTAGGACCAGGTAGAGAGTGAGACAAGGCAGAAGGAAAATGAGGAGATCCAAAATCATTTCAGAGAACAGGCTGGCCAGCCTGTGACTCATTTCTGGTGGCCGCTGGCCACGTAAACTGTGAGCTGAAGACCTGAGCTGGGAGGACGTCAGCCAGACTCTGGATCGTCATGGTGCAGTGGAAAGAGGACAGGGAATTCAGCAAATCATATAAGTTAGTTGTTATTTTCAGCAAGTTCTTTTTTAAAAACTGGTGCATCAGTCTCCCTCTAGAAGGAGCAGGGTTATATAGAGATGGGGTACCTAAAATAAGTGGGATCACAGGCACATCCACACAATTTTTGGAGTTACTATATTTGCTTTCTTTTATGTCATGTGCTTACCTCTAGATCTGAGGGCAGGTGAAACCAGCCTCACTAGACACACTAGGAATGAGAGGGGTGGGTAGGACTCCCAAAAGAAAACTGGAATACTGTTTCCAAATTTAGGAAGAACTGGTTCCAGTCTGGCAAAAATAGATGTCCTCAACAAAGAGGAAAGCTGAAATATCAATTGCAACTGAGGGAAAAAAAGACCTCTGAATTAATCAATAATCTAAATGTGAAAAAGACAGCAGCTGTTCTAGGAAAGCTTTGCAGCCAGGCAGATGCCAATCTGGATCCTGGTTGAGTCATTTAGTAATTTCGTAATCTCTGGCAAGTCAGATAATCTCTCTGAGCCTCAATGGTAAAGCCAAAATACTACCTAATAACTTAAATACAAAGATTAGAAAACCTCCCTGGTACATAGGTAGTTACTATTATCAACAACCTTCAAGAGAATCATTTCGGTGGTGGGAAATGGAAGCCAAAACATGAACAGAGAGGAAATAACAATAATAGAAATATACGTGTGGTGCAATAAAGGCAATCAATGAAAGAAAACTGAGAAATCAGATGATGGCTAGAAGGTGGCATCAAGCTGAACTTATTTTTATCACCTCTTCCACCCACCACAATAGGGCAGATCTGTGAAAATAAGAAGGCTCGGTAGATATAACCAACTGAAGAAAAGAAGATAAAGAAAGGAGTTAAGGGAGGGAAATCAACAAATAATTTAAAGTTTAATGTGGAGAAAAGACCATTTCTCCTCCCAAACTAAAGATAAGGACAAGATAGCAGGTAGAGATAGAGATAATGAGAGAGGCAATAGTTTGATCCCAAGGTCTGGACTTTATAGATAACTCCCCCCTTACACACACACACACACACACACACACACCATTCACAGATATGCATTGGACTCTTGGGTCCTTATCTTACTTAAGTTTTCTAAAACAAGTTTTAACTCCTGTCCAATTCCTTCTCCTAGAAAACTTTTCCTCCTTTGTTTCCTATGGAAAAATTCTTTCCGCATTCTCATTCTCATCCTCATTTAAACCTTGTCAATATCTTCTTCTGGTTGTTTCCTAAATGTTGGGGCTCTTCGGGCTTGCAGCCTTGGCCCTCTTCTCTTTCCATTCTGTACATGGGTCCTGGGTGAGCTCGCCTAGTCTCCCTGCTTCAGTTTGCGCTTGAATGTTGATAATTTCGAAATCTGTGTCTCTGAGCCAAACTGTTCTCCAGAACTCTGAGACTTCTTGCGCAACTAATTGGCTACAGGCTAGCTCTGGCTATACATCTTCCAGTCTTTCCATCTTGATATGTCCAAGATGGAGCTCCTCATTTTCACTCAAACCACTTCCTGCTCCAACCTGTGCTGCCCAGATCCCCCTCAAGGAGGATTTGTTGCCAGCTGCTGGAAAGTTGTTAGCGCCTGCAGGTTTAGCCTCAGCTTCAGAGAGCCATCTCTCCTAAGATCATGCCTTAGGAGACTGGTCTGCATCCAATGAGGGAGCACAGTGAGAGCATTTTGGACCCTCAGGACGATCTGATGAGCCATGTACTCTCCAAAGCTCCCATGAGGTTGGCCGAGGTGTCAGGCCTACATTGCAGTTCACCTTCTCTGTCTGCTCAATCCTGTTTCCTCCACCTCCCTTCCAGGATTTGATCTCCAATAAATACTCGTCATGCCAGTCTCTGTTTAAGCATCTTCTTCTGGGGAACACAAATTGCAACTTACCACTACCTGCTTGTTTTCCAAACCAGAAATCTAGGTGTTATCTCTTCCTTACCCCGCTTATCCACCAATCATCAAAGCATGGCAATTCTTTCTCTTAAATCTTTCTCCCATTTTCTAGTTACTTTCTCTACTACTCTCTACTGACTCCCAATGTCCTAGATCAGCTTTCGCATCCTTGGCTGTCCTATCTTAATAAACTTGAAGGTTAAGGTTTCACCCACCAAATGGACCCAGAAGGACCATTGTTTTCCTCCTTGCTGAATTGCAAGCTGACAAGTCTCTCTCCTTTAACTGTCTGCTCCTCCAGGCTAGAAGCCAAGTCTTATTTGTCTTGGTATATAACCTCCCCTAAATATTACTCCCACTAGCAACTCCATGGCAGAAACCTCACCTAGTCCCTGACATTTAGAGAAACTCTGTAAGTGTTTGGGTAATTAATTAAATGAGTATTGCCCAGGTAAGTAAGATTTCAACAATGCTTACTGTGGTATTATTTAGCCCTACAGTTAAATAGTTGTGCCTTATAGTTTTATGAAATGACTTAAGCACATCATTCACACATCATAAAGCTGCCCCCTTTTCATGTTTTTGTTATATTTCATTGTGAAATGGTTACCTGTGATATTCCCACTGAGGGTATTTAATGTAGGTAACTCAGTTCATTGGGAGAAGAGAACAGATTATAACCATTGCTTACTTCATATATTTGTAGCTCTAGTTTGCTGAGTTTGAAAAAGCTACCATTATTGACTTTCTTATATGCTGTGTATAGTACATGGAAAGCTGGCTGTGATCAAGGGGAATAACTACATAAGGGAAGTTGGGGTCCGTCTTTGTGATGAAATGTGGTTTAGTACTAAAAAGCAAATCCTTCATTCTCAAAGATTAACTTAGATGATACTTAGAAAAAAATCTCATATGGTTAAATACAGGGCCCTGAAAAATTCCACCCAATAATCTCCTCTATAGCATTTTCATTTGATTATGATTTGGATACATTTTCATTTACTTTAAGCCTTTCCCTTGGAATTACCTATTCCAAGATTCTTAAATCAGTGGCAAGAGAACTCTTGGCCAAAGTTACGGCCTCTCTTCTACAAATGGTCTTTTTTAATTATATGACTCCCATTCAAAAATGGCTCTATGTGTCCAAGATGTGTTTAGTTGATGATTGTGCAAGAACTGTCGTGTGATATTTTTGCCATGGAACCTGGTCTTTTTCCTCTCTCCCCTGCAGAGCTTGTCTTTTCTCTTCACTGAGGTCATCTGAAAAAGATGCAGAGGCTTTATAGGTAATTGCACATTGGTCTTTTTGATTACGGTTTAAGGTTGGAATCTTTCAAAGAAAAGAGAAATTGGCATGGATCACTGCTTATTTCTTAGAAGTTCAATTTTCATTCAACAAACGTTTATGGAGCACCAGCTCTGGCCCAAGCTGAAAGTACATATGTGTTCATATGTCCAAGGGGCCATGTCTTATGGGGAAGACATTAAATCCTGTTAACAATTCCTAATCAGTGTGATGAATGCTATACGGGTAGGCACAAGGGGCTTTGGAGCCACTGAGTGGACATCTGATTACACACTGAAGAGGGTGGCCTCCTTTCTCGGGGAGTGACAGTGCTTACAAGAAGAGTGGAATATAACCAGGGAAGAGGATGAAGGAGTAAATTAGACAATATGAAAAGGGCCTTTCAAGGAGGCAGGAGTTTGTGAAACAGTGAGAAATTCTGTATACTTTATAGGGAGACTACAAAGAAGAGAGTAGTACAATATAAGGCTTCTGAAAAGGGATGATAAAATTATATGCATTTACAATTTTCCATCTCCAATTTTTTAGGAAATGTGGCTTCCGGAGAGAATAATCCTTATTTTCTGAATGGAGTGAAAGATAGTGATGGAAAATGAAAGATCCTGAAGATTGCATCACATATTAAAAGAGATGGCTAGACCCAGAGGGAAAGCAGAAGATTTGGGAGCTAGAGCTTTAAACAGTCTGGATAAAGAAAGAAGCGGGTAGAAACATTGAGGAGGTAGTGGTGGAGAGAGGGAAAGGGAGAGAAAAAGAGAGACGGAGAGAAACATACACACATACAAACACGTCAGACAGAGATAGTGAGGGACACATGACACAGAGGTGACGACACCTAGAGAAAATAACACATGTAGCGACACAGACAGAGGCAGTGACAGAACAGAGACAGAGATAGGGACACACATTGAAAGACAGACATTAAACAGAGCGATGGGGAAGAGAGGCAGCAACTACCACAGAAATTAGAACTTTATGGGAAGAGAACTGCCATTGTCAAGGTTTTTAAGGAAGATTTCCTGCGTGCTGTGTTATGTAATGCCCTTGGTTTCTCCACAGAATGTTTAGGAGGACTATCCTGCTTATTGATGTTTTTAGGATTAGAGTTTTTGCTTTTGGATGTATTACCATGGTCAGACTGGCCCACAGTTGCCCAGTTATGTGCCACAGCGGTGAGCAGTGAGGAGATTAGGGAAGGCCTGTGTGCTCCATTAGGGTTTGTGGTTCCTCGGAGACCAGCTCATTGTGGTCAGAGGGTGACTTTTCTCTGTTTTGACACCAGGACTTATGCTTAAAGAGCTCTTGGGCGTCTGGTTGTATCTCAAGAAGAGCAGCTCAGGCATCACCTCTACCAGGAAGTCTTCCCAATGCTTGCAGACCTGGTTATTGTCCCTCTCTGTGTTCACACAGCACCCTGCCTCACCCTGTTTATCACGGGTAGAACATGGGTGACTCTATTCACAGCGGGCCACATATCCTCATTCTCTGTTTTTGTTTTCATTTTTAAATAGACACCATGGAACCTGATAAAAGTAGAAACATAGGATTCCTACTTTTTATAGTAAATGGGCAATAGTCTATATGCAGGAATTCAGCCCATTTGTTCATGGCTATGCCTTGAATGGATCACAGAGACTAGCCCAGATGGAGAGAAACCTTCAGAGTTATTTACCTCCAAACCAGCCAACCAAACTGGGACAAACAAATTCTCCTTCATTTCTTTGCTTTTCTAACTCACCAAAGTTAAGTCTTAAAATTCACTGGCTTATAGGTATCTGCTCTTGAATGTTATTATTCCCACATTACCTAGAAGAAACAGCTAGGAGATGTGAGTAGAACTGCTCAACAGGAGGGTAATCATCAATGGCAAATCCTGGTCTAGATCATGGATCCTCTAATGTTTACTTCTCTGCTATTTTGACTCTGCAGTATTGCTTCTCACCCAAACAGAGTTCAATAACTTGGAAAAAGGATATGTTAATAGATGCCTCAACAAGCACAATCCACATACTTATGCTGTCTTCTTGTTTTCTTCCACATATTAGGCAGAACTTACTATGGATTGTGAATTACAGTGGGACAGGCCAGGTTGAGAGTTTCCAGGCCTTGAAACTGGCCTCCCCCACCATGGTTGGAGTATTCTGTGATGGAAATGGACTCAAATACAGGTGAAAGGAATAACTTCAATCTGGCAAGTAGAATATGGATATCAGTGAATGAATTCTTATATAATAGTCAGTAGCTAGGCCAGCTGCCTAGGATGGTTGGGTGGGGTTGTTTATTGGGATAATTATTGTTTCAAGTGGAAGAACAGCATTGTAATAGGGAGCGTGAGAGCAAGTGGTATCCTGGAATCCTGTAAATGGGAAGTGGACATCAGGGATAAAGAGTAGCTGGAAGCAGAGGCCCCGCCTTGTGGTCTTCAACAGCAAGAGGAGAGTAGACAACTAAAACCTGAAAGGAAGGTTTCAGTTCCAAAGATTTCTGAATACATTAATAGCCTTAGAACTCAGACACTAAATATGTGGGAAGAAAGTAATGGCTGGACTAGCAAATCCAGTAAAGATATCAAGTCAAAGAGTGGTAAAGTCAGGATTGGTCCTGAAGAAGGTGATCGGCTAAGTGTGCAGATTGGAGTCAAGATGTAAAGAGAGAGGAGGATTACAGAGTCTAAGGGATAGCAAAGGCTTAATACTTGTTTCTTAAATAGATAGTAGTACTATTTTGGATCATCTGACTCAGCAGCTGATGCAGAAATGTGCAAAGAGATGGAGAAGTTGTTCTAGAGGCTGCTTGATTTGAAACAATATACTTGTGCCACAAAAACAATAATGTAAAATGTCTATAAAAATATGAAATATCAGGAGTGATGCTAAGAATATAATGTTCACTTAGATTATACATAAGGAAAAAATAAATGTTTTCATTTATTTGTGCTTGCCAAAAAAAAGGTTTTATTTTGTTGTTGTTTTTGTTTTTGCCCTGGTGTTGGATAGAAGACTGTAAAGGGAGAAAAACTTGTCACATGATGAAACATTCAAATAATAAGAATAACCAAATTTTTAGGCACAGGTCTCATTTATTTGGACTGAAAAAATCCAAATGTTCTCTTCTAAGAGAGAGCCCAGATATACAGCCTTCCAAAAATCCACCATCTTCAGAAATAGAGTTCATTTGTGATCTAATAATCCGATCTCAACATAAGTGTTTACCTAAGATCAATCTAATAGACTTTATTTGCTTAATAGCTAGATCACCACATAGAAGTCACAGTGATCACAACAAATTGAGTGTCAGTGCACATGTTGGCAATGATTCTTGAAAAGAATTCAAATGTATCACAGTCATGCACAAGATCTGATGAAACTCATAATGATTTTCCAGAGCATAGTTTGAGTACTAGTCTTGCTGGGTCATCTTTACTCCACCCAGAACCCCTTTTAGGGCTATAGTCAAAATGAACCACAGCTTATCAACACAGGAGTGGCTGTAGAAGAGGACTTTCTTTCACTCATCTACTATACTGCATAAAGTCATGCTAATGTACCCTTGTCTGGCCTTGTACTGTGACTACCTCTATTCTTCACCATCTCAGTGTTGAGAAGTGGGAGATTGGACAACAGAAAGAGATTAATACAGACTTTGTAAGACATTGTGCTCACATCCCATTTCTTCACTCAGATTTAAGAGCATCAGAGTTTTGAAGGCTTAATAGCTTAAAACCAGCTGACCAACTAAATGGAATCCTACCCAAACACTGCATTACATTCACCACATGAAGGAGTGCAGCATTATAAATAATTCACCCCAACTGGCACTTATCAGTGCAAACGAACTTAGGCCATTTTGCAGCATTAACTCTGATGATTTTGTTCACAATTGTTTTCTAATACAATCTTGGTTCATCTGTAATTGTTTCTTAGGTCATCCATTTAAAATAGCCAGGTTCACCCTGTACTCCCACAGAAACAATGCCTATTTCTCAAATTGATAGTTGCAGGAGAGGTCTAATTTCCCAACATAAATTGATTTCTTTGGTGTGTGTGCAATGAAAAGGATCTGTGTGTTTTTCAAAGTGGCCAGGGTCACAATCTAGTTGGTCTAGATTAAAAACAGACCCATGTCCCAGAATGCGGAATACAAGTCCTAACTGTGTGACAACTGGCTGGTTATTCCACTTTTTTGAGTCAGCAAAAAAACTGACCAGTCTCTCAGGAGTGCAGAGAACGTGAATTAACACCACATTGTTAAGCATTTTGGATAAGATAGAATATTATAGTAAAAATGATATACTTTCATTTCATAATTTGTGATGATGAATGTGGATTAAGCAATATAAATATTACCTGTAGATTTTAACTAGAATGACCATCAGTTACTGAGTAATTTTTGATGAATCATTTTTTTAGCTAATGAAAAATAAAAACTCCAAAGATTATAGAAATGTCTCACTGTCATATTTAAATGTAGGTTTCTAGATTATTGCTATAATAGGTAATTTATCAGTTGGGCAGTACTTAAACTAGAGAAGAACCACTAACTGACTTTAGCCATTTCCATGATAATCTAGTCATGATAAAGGGAATATCAAGTTTTTAAAAATTACAGACTGGTAAGATTCAGATCCCTTAGATATTTTTCAATGATTTCATTCATTTTCTCTTTGTAAACATAATTTATAAAAGTAGCATTCCTAGCTCTACTTCACCTTTGGAATGTTATGTAGATTCCATACCTCTCTTTGCTCTGCCCCTGGCCCCCATTCCTACCAGATCACAGCATTATGTTCTTTCCTCTCTTTAAATTGAAAGAAATTGCATGCCCAGTACCTCCTCCCATAATGCTAAGAAGCAGAATAACTCTGTCATCTGCTTCACTTTATGGACAGTAGTGATTTTCCCGTAGAGGAACAACTGTTGATTAAATATTTTCCATGCTCCCTCTGCATTTCCTGGTTCTGAAGCTCTTGTTTCCCTGACTTGAAGCAAAAATATTGCTTGGTTAAGATACTGTGTTTTATTTCAAATAAGTCGTCACCGAAATTTGGTGATTGGAATATCATTTAAAAGACAAACTACTCATATTTATATATTACTCACATGACCAAAATGAACCAGGCACCTTCCCGGTTAGTTAATGAAATTAATAAGTGACTTTTCAAAGAGCTCTTTCTAATTATGCTCCCTTTAGAAATACAACCTTTAAGGCTGATTTCTAGTCATTGTTTAATACATTTATCAAAGCATGTGCAAATATGTGAAAGCAGATTTCTATTATTGGCAACATTTACATTTTCCAGCTAGAAAGACTATGATGTCTGTCAGTTGCTGCATTAATAACAGTCATTGTTAGATCTTATTAGAGAAGTTATACCATTTTCAAGACATGTCATAGCAAAACAAGCAAACAGTGAGAACAGCAACAATGGCACCAACTCCAGCTACTGGTACAACTACTGCTATTGGTAATTCTGTGTCTACTGGCTCTGTGAGGTAAGCCTGACAGCTACACTTATTCCCATTTTAAAGATAAGGAATCTGAAGTTGAGAACATTTCAATGACCTCTTCAAGGTCAAAGGATATACTCAAGGCAGAAGCAGGGAGAGAAACCGGTTTCTCTGACTTTCAAGAATACATATTTGGGTATTGGGTATTTTGTTATGTTGACAGAAACTCATGTATCAAGAAAGTTTGCCTCTTATTAAAGCAAAATGAATAAAAATATTTGTACAAAATGGCCACATTAAAAAATTTTATTTCAGTCCTGAGAATCCAAATTTCTTGGTCAGTATGGTTGGCTTTTCCCATCCTCTAAAACTTTGTGATCCTACTTGGTGGTGAAACACTATGGAAACTTCTTCAGATATTAATCAATAGTCTCCCATAATTAAGTCGCAGTTACAACCTTACTCCAGTTTACATTGTTATTTAAAGTCTGAAGTCCTGCTGTTTATGTGCTGTACTTGGGCACAAAAGATTTTTATGACTGGGGAACCTCAGTGTCTATGATCTAGGCTCCTTACACACGAATGTATCCATTCGCCTCTGAAGTCTCGTCACTTTCTTAGGTGGTTGTCACAGAGCATATGCAGGCAAAGGGCCACTTACAGACCTTTCTCTCTTTTTAGGTTATGTTTCAGCTTAGCAAAGAGATCACTTCTCCTCTCTTCCTGGACTTCCTGAGTCTCAAAGCATCATTTCTTCTCTTTCTGCTTCTTACTTTGCCAAAGTCTCTGGGGCTGTAATTGCAAAAGGTTGGTCATCTGTTCAAAAAAGAAGGAGGATATGCACAAGTTATCCTGTCAAACACCTTACTATGAAAAAGTAATCATTATTGGACCTTTTAGTTATTTGAAAATTTTACTGACTCCAATGCTTTCACCTTCTATTTTGAGCTGAAATGCAGAAAAAATTTGGCTGGTGATATTTGCATTAGACATGGGAAGGGGTAGAGAGAAATCATCTGTCCTCCAATTCTTGGTAATAAGTAGATTTTGAATAGATTCTGATTTATAACAGTAAGGTATTAATTTTATTTTTCTAATTTTTAATAAGATTCAAAGTAAGATTTTTTAAAGCATGGGAAAATATATACACTTATATACTTTGTCAGTTTCACACTGATATCCATAAATTAGATAGAAGTGCCAGGTACCTCCAAAATGAGATAATGAAACATTCTCCAGAAGTAGTAATGGACTCATCTTCCTTCCTTATATTCATTTTTCCTGTACTCTGGAAAATGTTAACAATAGAAGCATATATAAGAAGTTCACTCTGATTTGGATAAATTACTTGATCTGCTATCGAAAGTCTTTTCTTTGCTCCATGATAAAAAATACTTATACCTTAGTTTTATTCCACTTTCGGCTCCCCTGTGATCAATAATTATGGACATTGCGGTGCTGTGTTTAATATTTACTTCAGAACACTGAGCAAGCATTGGGTCAGAAGCACCATCTACTGAGGGAATGATTTACGTGGCAAAGTTTTGGAAAGAAAGGCATGTCTCAGTTTAATCCAGTATCATGTATTGTGTAGCAAAATATATGAGAGCTTTGGATCATTAATAGAGTTTTGACTCTGAGTCTCCCGTATGCTGCAGTACTGTGTGGTTGTGGCTAAGTCTTAATGTACCCTATGAGATCACTTCCCCATTTTAAAAACAAATGAAGATTGTGATTTATTTTGATACTTTAAACTTGATTCCCTCACTTTATTTGCTTTCTCAATTCCCCACAAGACTTTCATAAAACGGGCTCTTCAGAAACAGATTAAGAAGCCTTAAAAATTGTTATATCCCACAGAGTAGAGTACCACTGTTTCATACTTTTGCAGAAAGTCTGAACATAGGAATATAAGATCGATGAATTTGGTGGCTTGTTAAAATGTTACCCGGAGCTTTCTTTTTTCATCTCATGTTTGCTCTAACATTAAGACCTAGCAATTTAGGAGAAAATAATCCTTGGAAAGTAAATACATTTTAGGTCAAAGAAAAAGGTGGGAAGAATGAGAAGAAATAAGAAAATAATCATAAGGTAATTGACTTAAACCTTTAACTTCTTTTTTCAGTTTCAAAATCCCCACAAGAGTTGATGAGAGTCTCAAGGAATGATCAAGTGTGCTCATGAGTAATAAAGAGGCACACTAGAGAAGAAGTTAAGATAATATCATACCTATGCTCAGTGAGATGGTGTTTTTAAAGGGAGTGTACAGTTGGAAAAATAAGATTAATTTTTTTTATTAATCCTGTCAGATCAGTTTGTTTGAACTAGGAAAGAACCCAGGACCTGATTTGGGGCCACAGAAGCCTTGGTAGAATGCAATTACAAAATATATGACCTGGTCTATTGACAGAGACAGGTGATGGCCAGTGCTCACTGTCGGAAGTATTTTCTTTTAATTTGACTAGGAGTTATCCAGCTGTTTTTAAAAGGGACCCCCAACTGGGTTCAGAGTAGAGCCAAAAGGTTAAACACTAGCTCAGGGTCACACAACATCTTGCTTTTCTGGATGGCATGGAAACAGGATTTCCACTTTGCCACCTTGCCCACTGAGCTGCACCACCTTATTGCCAGGGTTACAAGGTATGCCTGGGCCAAAAGCAACCATCCTGCTTCTTCCTGTGGTTGGACTGAAGATGTTCACATGGCTAATACCCCCTGGGGCCAAAAGAGAAGCAGGTGAAGCTAAGGTTAATGCAATATTGAAGTGTTAAGAGGTTTTTCACAACTCAGGAAACTCTCTTAGCTGAGCTGGTTCTCCTGAAATGTTGAGTCCTGTTTTCCGTGGCATGGTGCAGCTGATGTTGTCACTCTGTGGTCAGGAGCAGGAAAGCTCGTGGGGTGGAGAGAGATTAGCGGTCTGAAAATATGTAATTGGTATTGCATGGCAGCAGGGAGCTGACAGCCCTCAGGGACCACAAACAGGAGAGGACCAACGGCTCAACTGAATTAAAACAAACTATGATTGAAAAAAAAGTAAGAGAGAAATATTTATTTAAGTAGTTAAGAACGTGATAAATTACTCTATAGATGAATTCCGCATTGCCTTCTTTAAAAGGCAAAGTGTTAAATGAGATAATATATGTAAGGAAGTGAGCATAGTGCCAGGATTATAGTGACGAATCGATTCAAAACCTGGCAGCTTTTATTATTATTATGTATGAGGAGCAGGTCCATATTACTTAACCTTAGCAGCAGTATTATTTCATTGGCATTTCCCCCCCTATTTGCACTAGAGAATTTTGATCCTCATTTCAGATCTTGTACCTGACACTGTGGGTGGAAAAACTCCACTCATGAATTTGGAGAGGGCAGGCACACTGCTACGGTAGTTGCCATCCAACTGAGTGTGGTTAGTTTGTATAATTGAAGCCAAGCAAAGCTAAGGCAGTGCCGGTACATGGATCCTTCTGTTAGACTAAATAAAGAACAGTGAGCCCGTTTTTATGGGGAGAAGAAAAAATTGCTCTTAACAGTAGGGAATGGCTGGAGTCTAGGAACCTCAGGCTGTGTCTAAATGTTACCAAATATTGAGATGAAACTACACAAGAATTCACTCAGTCATCCAGATGTTTCCAGAAATCCAATCTTTTGATTTCATGTAGATAAAATCAGGGGGAGATTAAATTTTTTTTTCTGGCATTGTGAAACACAGTCTCAGTATCTTTCTGGTTGGCTGGTACATCTCTCTATTTAAGACTATGTCATGGATTCTTTGGACCAGCACAGCTGCTTTGTGGGGTGTCAGTCTCCTGCCAGGGCCACTCTTCAACCTATAAAGGGTTTTTGTTCTATATGAAGCCCACACAAGGATGGAGCCCAGTTTGACAGTTGGTTTATTGGAGTGATCCAGCTGGGTTTAGTATCCTTGTGGCTTCAAGTCAAAGGATTAAAATATATAAAGCAATGATATTTAACTTTCCTCTCACTCCCCAAATCTATCTGAAAGAGATCGGCCCACAAGGATCCTTTTGATGCTCAAAGAAGTTAAATCACTCCACATTTGCGATAATTCTATGTCCATCAGAATCTGGGAACTTTAGCAAGACCAGTTCTTTGCTCAGGATAAAATCATAGAGAATGAGCAGGATGGGAACGGGTTTAGTACAACATGTCCCACAAAACAGGTGCTCCAGATGTTGGCTCGTGAGTGAGTGAATTGGAATATTTCAAGTAGAGGTGGTTTTGACATAAAGATCAAGATAATGAAACCCAACTTTTCAACTCTATTTATCTTATGTGGCAAAAACATGAATGGAGAAGGGTGATCTCATAGACCTGAGGACATAGATTTAAACTCTAAAAAAATTACTTATCTTCTTCAAGTTTTTATTTCCTCAATCATAAAAGAAAATTTAAAACCTATAAGTATTTTATGCAATCAGATATTTAGGAAAAGCTATACCTAACTTATAATAGGTGCTCAATAAATATTAGCTTTCTCCTCTGGTTATTCTTTTAATCTTCTCCTTAAGTATGACTTTGGTTCTAGCACAAATGCTTAGCTTGCAAAGAAATCAAAGGGAAATGATAAGACAAATATTTTAGAAAAAGGTCAATTCTAGTGATCCACTCCATATTTATCTTTTATGATCATGTTATTGGATGTACTATATAGCTATGACCAATGCATTCAGAGGAGTATTGGCAATAATTGATCAATTTACGATCATGAGGGTACTTTATAGTGATTTTAACAAGTTCATCAAAATTCATAGGATGCTTGCACAGTGTTATAAGATCTATATATAAAGTTGTTAATTTTTGGAAAAAAATCACACAATTAGATCCCCCTTATTCCATGGAAGGAATGCCAGAAGCTAACCGCCTCCCCCCCCAACCCCTCAAGAAAACTATGGCATTTGGAGATTTAACTAGTCTACCTAAAAATCCTATGAACTGTCTCTATTATCCTCACACACAGATCAAGGAAGTTGATCTTGCCAGGCTAAGACTCTTCTGTTGTACTCAGTAGCTACCTGGTATAATAAGTACAAACTTGGAATACTCACTATCTACTAGAAATACTAGTTTCTGCCTTTGTTATCACATGACCTACCACCTTAGACACTGGGCCTGGAGAGGTAAAGTGCTGTGTACTCTTCACTGGAAGGATATGGGCACTGTGAAATGAGGGGCTTATTTTGAGCACAGGGTTTAATTAGGAATTGAATTTCCAGGACACGTAGAGCTGAATGTAACCATCCTTTACTGTGGCAGGGAATGTGGCCAGCAGAGAGAACACAGCCAGAGAGTAGTCATCTGAGTGAGACAGCCAAGGAACACGAGCAAGCATTTTAGAGAGAACATTAGAGGGAAGAAAAACTCAAAAGCAATCAAGAGATAAACACCCTGCTTAAAGCGGACTTCAAATAAGCTCTCAGGTTGACACAGTGCCGAAGCTGATTATACGGAACAAAAAGAAAACATTGTGGGAGATAAAGAAAATCAGCAAAGCTAAAAGAAGAAGAATCCAGTTGAGATCAGAACAGACATTATTGTCCTGATCATTCCTGCAGCCAGTCTTTAAAAGAGGAATAGCTGAACACTGATATAAATACACCAAGTTCCAGATTCATTGGTCAAGGGCTATTTTGTGGGTGTTGACTCCTCAGTGCTTCTGATCTGCCACTTTTCACAATTGGGGAACCGGGTCAGAAAGGATAAACCCTTGGGCTCCTCTGGCAGTTGAAAGTCAGGTGGAGTGAATTGAGACATTTGAGTTGGGCACCCTCAGTATCTGCTACACATCTGGACCCACGTCCACTCCATGGATGCATATATTAACTCGCAGATTGTCTGTTGCACAATTTTATGGAGTGCAACTCACACAGATGACAAGGTGAGTAGTGTCCCTCTGGACTTGAGCAGCTTGTCCCTGCCCACCTGGGGCCCAGGTCAGTCCACACAAACTAGTAGCTTTCTTTGGTCCATGTGACTTGTTAATCAGAGCTCCACTGAATGGTATTTGACTTATTGTTAACACCTTGGTTTAAGTTTAGGTATGACAAATTATATAGTTCTCAGGTCTATGAATAGGTTTAAATGTTTTCAAAATTTCCTATTGTCTTCATAAAGTCCCAAGTTAAACATTTTATTCTACATGGATGCCTGGACTTGGTGAATCCAACTTAATTTTTACAATTAAATACTGATGCCTAGAGATAGAAAAATTAGGTAAGCACCAGTAATTAAAGATTATTGTTTCAATAAGTATGTTACCAGCAATTCTCACATTGTGTTATAATTTTCAGGCCTTTTCTGTAATCTATAATAACTAATTGTGGGACACTATCTATGAGAGAAGTTGAAAGGGTAACATTTCGCATGGACTGAAAAATCTAGTAGTTTGTGTGGACTGACCTGGGCCACAGATGGGCAGGACCAAGCTGCTCAAGTCCAGAGGGGCACCCCTCACCTTGTCATCTGTGTGAGTGGCACTCCAGACAATCTGTGAGTTAATATATGCAACCCTGGAATGGATGTGGGTCCAGACGTGTAGCAGACACTGAAAGAACCCAACTCATGACTCAAATGTCTCAATTCACTCCACCTGACTTTCAACTGTCAGAGGAGTCCAAGGCTTGATCCTTTCCGACCCGGTTCCTCAATTGTGAAACTGGCAGATCAGAAGCACTGAGGAGTTAAAACCCACAGAATAGCTCTTGACCAATAAATCTGGAACTTGGTGAATATATACCTCAGCTCCCTTGCGTCTTAGATGGGATAATACCAAGGCATGTGTTTTGCACCCTTTCCCAGAGTTCCCTTATGCAAATAAGCTCCATTTTCCCCTGTAGCTCCTCAATAGCATATATCCTTTACTGACTACCTTCTGTTTACTGTGTTATCCTACCCCCTTTCCTTTTGATATTGCCTGTACTCATCAAATAAATTATTTGAACTTGAATCCTTATCTCAGTGTCTTCTTCTAGGAGATCTGGAACTAAAACTAGGGACAACCCAGATATGCTTTAAAATGCTCAGAATGTCATTGTGATTCTGGTCCTTTCAGAGGGGAAAGCCCTTTCCTTGTCTGCTCTAGTTGGAGTACTGGTCTTGAGCAGCTGCCATGGTACAACGGACATTCCTACGAAATGTGTCAGGAAACCCTCTCAGTAACTGTCTATGTCCATTGAATAAACAATTTAAAATCCCAATCAGAGGACCAGATGAGTCAAAAGTGCTCAGATGAATGTTGTTTTTGTTTCTACTCAATATTACAGGCTCTTTAAAGTAATTCTGGTCACAACCTTATTCTGTTTTCAGACCCAAGGAAATAAAATGGAAATATAATTCTTTTCTATTTGCCACTCAGGGAGCTAAATAGCAGAAAAATTCAAATTTAGAAGAGATGACACAGCAATTAAAAATACATTAGGAAATGGTGAGTATGCCTACACGTAAACGAATGGGGCATGGACATAGGCCAATGCTAGCCACAGCTATTAAAAGATGCTCATCCAAGAGGATGTCACTCTCTTAGAAATAGGTGGGAACATGTCATATTGAATATAGTTTGGTATGGGAAATCATGATAATGAGGTAGCATTATTCATATTAGTTGTAATGTAGTAGCAAAATAATTAAAAGAAGAAAGAAAACAATGATAGGCAGAGAATATGATAAACTGGCTCTTTTAAAAAGGAGATATAGGCCGGGCGTGGTGGCTCACACCTGTAATCCTAGCACTCTGGGAGGCCGAGGCGGGAGGATTGCTCAAGGTCAGGAGTTCAAGTCCAGCCTGAGCAAGAGTGAGACCCCATCTCTACTAAAAATAGAAAGAAATTAGCTGGACAACTAAAAATATATAGAAAAAATTAGCTGGGCATGATGGCGCATGCCTGTAGTCCCAGCTACAGGCATGAGGCAGGATTGCTTGAGCCCAGGAGTTTGAGGTTGCTGTGAGCTAGGCTGATGCCACAGCACTCTAGCCCAGGCAACAGAGCAAGACTCTGTCTAAAAATAAAGAAAGGAGATATAGATAATAAAAATCTCCTATAAAAAGTAGAGGAATTCAAAGGAGGAATGTATGCAGCAGAGGAGGGGAAGCTATCAGGGCTGGTTGGGAGAAATGGTATGTAGCAAGCCAGTAAATTAAGAATATATAGAGGATAGCAAAACCTTTGTAGGAGCACTTCTGGGTACTTTGTCAGCTCATGTCCTTTCTCCACTCAAAACCCTCATATGGCTGCCCATCTCCCTCAAGATAAAAGCCAAAATCCCTCCAGTGGGACCCTGCATGACATTACTTCCCTTACTTCTCTATCTTCGTGTTGTAGACTCTCCCTCTTGTTCACTTATCTCTAGATACACTGGTGTCCTTTCTGGGCCTGGACATGCCAAGCACTGTCCTACCTCAGAGCCTCTGCACAAGCCGTTCTCTCTGCCTAGGGGGATACGCACGTGACTCACTTCCTTTTCTCCTTTAAGTCTTTGCTCACATGTCATCTTCCCAGTGAAAACTGCTATCACCATCCTATCTAAAATTTCAATCCTTCCCCTGACCACTCTGCCCTATTTTTTTTTCAAATGGTATTTTGCACTTTCTAACAAAATGTGTAACATGTGTTTATTTTTTCTTCAACTCTCCTCTCCCCTCCCCCAACTAGAATGTAAGCACCTTGAGGGCTGGAATTTTGACTAAACGTTTCATTAATATATCTCAATCACCTAGAACAATGTCTGACACATAGTAGGTGCCCAATGAATATTTATGGAATGAATGAATGAATAAATGATGACTTCTTTTGTCCTCTGCTGTCATCAGCACCTGGTACAAAACAGATGTGGAATAACTGAATGAAAGAATCAATAAACCTTTATGTGTTTAACTAAAAAAGTCTTATAGGTGTTGGGGTAAAATTTCAAGTTAACCTTGACTTGGTCACAAACACTAAAATGTAAATCAAAACGTTATTCAAAGACCAAGTAATTATTCTTTCCAGCTACTGGCACTTGTAGTTCAATCTTCAGTTGGGAAATAATGTCATCATAAACATCTTGACTCCAATATCCCACTTCCTTAGGCTGGAAGATAAGAATTTTATTTAAGTAAAATTTGTGATGTGAACACAGTTTCTGGGAGATAATTTCTGGCATGGTCAAGAGTGGCCCATCCTAGTAGGAAGGGCCCCTGATCTAGTTTCTCTTCTTTCCATCTCAGTGATTCCAAATAATTAGTTACACAAATCTATATTTTTGCAAAATTATTTAGCAATTAAACGAATGTGTAAATACTGACCTTAAACATAAAAATATTAATCTTCTTAAATAAAACATATCATTTTAAAATAAAAATAACATATATTAATAAAATGTATTATGCATATCAGTGAGCTAGCAGTATTAGAATAGAATATCCTAAAAAAGATTTGAAAATATAATAGCTTAAATGTAATGAGAAAAAAAAGATTTTTGGCTAAAGTGAGTTTGAAAACAACCTTGGTATTCTGACCTTTTCTGAATCAAATGAATCATGCACAATCTGAAAAGATGATTTTTTCCAGAAATGGCTCAAACTCTAGCCATGTTTCCACCATTACCTTGTGGCAAGAAGGGATATTGACAAGTAATGACAGTTACTCTGACAGTGTTTTTGCCATAAAATTCATCTTTCTGTACTGATCAGCATTTTGCTTTAACTTGGGCCATGACACTGAACGTGGCTAATTGGCTTTGGAGCCGTGAAATTGGATCAGCTCAGGTCTTCCTAGGTCCTTTTAAATAAGATTTACATTTAAGGGTAACTTCTTACAGGAGCATTGTGACCAGCTACAGTGACCCAAATTTTGATATTTTATTTTTATTCTTTCTATCACTAGCCTGCAGTGACACTCCAAATTTACCATAGACTTGAAAGAGATCCAGGTAGATTATACTTTGGACATGGCCACATGTAGATTTCAAGTAGAAAGCCAATTTCCACGCTGCCTTGGTCCTGCAGGGGATGTTATTTAATAGTGATGTCTATTTTCCTTCCAAACAAAACACCATATCATCAAATGCATCAATACTTATTTACATTTTTTAACAGACTATATCCTTTTATAACTTTTGATCACATAGGAGACATCCTTATAGAATATTAAGTGAAGAATGTGGATAGCCAAAACAATAGATTCCAATTGTACAAAAAATACATAAAATTTTGGCTGTGATAACTTAATTTTGTATTAGGATGTCTTAATTTAAAAATCCAGAAAATAGCCTATGTTGCCATTATTATTATTATTATCATGCTCAGTTTTGTTAGGTTCTTTTTTTTTTTTTTAAAAAAGGTCATAATCATTGTTAGCTCCTCCTACAGACCATGTAAGTTGGTCTATGGAATGCTACGAGGAAAAGAGAGCCCACCCTCTTACTGGAGAAATGAAAGGCCACACCCAAAGAAATGTGTTCTTAAGCCCAGTGATAAATTGTGAAGTGTCTGGGACAAGGTAAGGAGTGCAGTGTAGGTGATGAAGTATTCAAGCATTTCTCCACTAATTGCAAAAACAAATGATGGAGACCATGAATGCAAAAGACATTTCAATGCAGTAAAAACTTGTTCAAAAACTAAAATGTGATAGTCTGCATAAAATAAAACCCCAGTGGGTGATGACACTGGAGCAATATTTCGTACACAATGCAAGATGATTTAGAAAAGGACCTTCTAACAAAACACATCTTGTTTAAGTAGTTGTGTTCTAGAATTTCTCTATTTATTATGTTTTAAAACAAATTCAATGCAATTTAATATTTTATTCATAAATCTATATTTTTTTATAGCACATTGAGCACAAAAATCATTGCTTTACCAACCACAATTCTTTTAGGAACACAACTCTTGAGATTAGAAGAGATATTCCTGTAAAATCTATAGAAAAAAAGAAATATTGCAAAATGTTAATAGTTCTTATCTATGGATATGGAGATCATTTCTATTTTCTTTTATTTTTTTCAATATATTCTAAATGTCCTAAAATGTGTACTTATTATTTTCATAATCAGAAAAATATACTGTTTAAAAATAACTGGAAGTTTCTAGGAGACTAAGAGATCACTTATTTAGCTGATAGAATTTTAATACTATGGATGGATTAATACTTAAACTCAGTCATATGTTTATATGTTGAAAGTCTTTGCTTGTAGTTCTTGTTAGTTAGTTAGTTTTTGTTTTAGGAATTTCTTGGTTGACCATAGGGTATATTCCTGGGCTAGAAAATGACCAAGAATAATTTCATTTGGTGGAGGCCAAAAGGCAAATAGGTGAAACCACTAAGATGGCTTGGATTATATCACCCATGCTAGTTTCTTAGAGGAAGCGAGAGGAAAAGGGAGTGAGAACGAACCAGATCGGCCTGGGCCAGGTAACTAGTGATTACAAGTTAACCTCTGTAAACCTAAACTTCCCAAATCTCCCCTCTAACATACTCTTCCTCCATTCATTCTCACCTCAATAAATAGCATCCATTCATCTAAGTTCTTCAGCTGGAAATGTAGAAGTCATTCTTGACGCTTCCTTCTCACTCATTCCTTTCATTGAAGTCATCATCAACCATCAACTAATGAACAAGTGAACAAAATGTGGTATATCCATATCATGAACTAATTATGCAGCCATAAAAAGGAATAAAGTATTAATACACATTACAGCATGGATGAGCCTTGAAAACGTCATGCTACATGAAAGAAGCAAGACACAAAAGGCCATAGTGTATGATTCCATTTATATGAAATATCCAGAATAGCCAAATCTGGAGAGACAGAAAGCAAATTAGTGATTGGCTTGGGCTTGGGGGAGGAAGGAATGGGGAAGTGTATTAGTTTGCTAGGGCTGCCCTAACAAAGAACTAGATATGGGGGGCTTAAATAACAGAAATTTATTTTCTCTGGGTTCTGGAGGCCAGAAATCTGAGATCAAGATGTCAGCAGGGCTGATGTCTTCTGAGGCTTCTTTCCTTGGCTATAGATGGCTGTGTTCTCATTGTGTCTTCACATAGTCTTTGCCCTGTGATGTCTGTGTCCTAATTTCCTCTTTGTATAAGAACACCAGTCATAGTGGATTATGGACCACCCAGAGTACCTCATTTTACCTCAACTACCTCTTTAAAAGTCCTATCTCCAAATAAAGTCATATTAGGAGGTACTAAGGGTTAGGACTTCAACATATGAATTTTGGGAAGGACACAATTCAGCCCATTACAGGGAGTAAGTACTAAATGGGTATAGATCTTCCTTTTGGCATGAAGAAAATTAGAATATTTCAACCTAGAGATTATGGGGTTTGTAATAAAATTTACCTTGTTTCCCTTAATTTCAGTGATTGCTTAAAAGCTCACAAATACTGACAGAATATCATGCAAATAGTCTCACAGTGCTCTACTATGGCTCTTAAAAACTCCCAGTAAAGCACATACTAAGGACCAAGTTCAGCTGAAAAGGAGCAGGACTCAATAAAGAGATCAGTGGACATTAATAACATAGAGTATACAGTAGACTCAATCAATAAAATGAGAAGTTAGCCTTTTGTTTTCTTTAGTAAGTGTGCTAAAGAAAAAATAGAAAAGATAGAAACAATTGAAATAAGAAAAAAGATATAACTAGGGACATGGAATTCAAGAAATCTTGACAGAATTGTATAAACAACTTGCAAAAAAAGTAATAAAAACAAAGAAAATGCAAGATTCTCTAAGAAGGTATAAATTACTTTAAATGTTGCAGAAAGAGGTAAAAATTGAATACACAAATAACCATATTAAAAATCCATCCCTATAAAACATACCAGCTCAAAATGAATTTATAAGCCAGTTCCATTCAACCATTAAGGAACAGATAATTACTCTGTTAAATTTTCCAAAGCATTAAAACTGTTGAAAAACTTCAAAACTCATTCCATTAAGTTGCATAATTATGTTTAAAAAAACAGAAAATAAAAGAAAAAATATGCAGAAACTATAGATCACTATTTATAAACATAAGTATAAATATATTAAACGAAATATTTAAAACTTAAAATCAGTAATTTTTTCAGAAAATAGTATAAATGATCAAGCAGGATTTATTCTAGAAGTAATAATGGTGTAGCATTGGGAAATTTATTAATATAATTCATTAAATTAACAGATTTAGAGAACATTATACAATTAACTTACTACAAAAAGACATTTCTCATGAATCAATACCATTTTTAATAAAGTCAAGCTAGGAATAAATAGGTTATTCCTTAATTTAATAAAAAAGTTGTTGGAAAATCTTAGCAAACTTCACACTTAATGGGGAGACATTGGAAGTATTTTCATTGAAGTCTTGACCAAAATAAAAATGCCTAATCCTATAACAGCAACTAGAATGGGAGTCCTGATCAGTGAAACAAGGCAAAAAAAAGAAAATGAGTTAGAGATACAGAATAAGAGGCTCAACTTTTCCTATTTTCATATAATAGAATTGTCTGAAAGAAGGTACAGAGCAATATTTAGTAAAACAGGTTGAAAAAATGTCAAAATACAAAAATCAATCACTTTTCTATACACAGTAAAAAATTAATTTGAAAAAAAGGAACATAATCCATGTTCAACTGCTGATCAATTTAAAAAAAGAAAGAAAAAAAATCCAATTCAATAGCAACAAAAATTATTAAACATATCCATGAATAAACTTAGCAGAATACACAAGACTTTTATGGGGGAAATTATATAATTTTACTGATGTACATATAACAAAACCTGAATAAACAAGCTTTAGGATAAGAAAACTCAATAGTTAAACATGTTTATTAAACCCAAAATAAATCTATAAATTCAATGGAATCATAATTAAAATCCCAACAAGATTTTTAAAATGAAAGTTATGAGTTTCTTTTAAAATTCCTCTGAAAGAGAAAACATGCAAGAATATCCTGAAACAAATGAGCGAGATAAACAATGTGAGTGTAAGTTGGGGAGGGATGATCACTCTTGTGTTTCATATTTTTTCTTAGAGCAGAGAGATTTCTGCTCTTTCTTGGAGGAAGGTATTATTGGGGCAAATACTCCAAGAAAACTAGGTTTGGTTTGGGAAGCTGATGTTCTCTTCTTCGAGCTGGTTGAGTAATTGTTTTGTAGATCTCACTTTTTCCACAGTTAGAGACTAAGACTAGGATTTGTAGCAAAGAAATAGAAAACCTCACTTTGGTCCCAGGCCAAACTACATCCTCTTACACAATATATTTGAAGTTCTGTATTTCAAGGGGATTACTGGACACTAATCAGCCAGTGCAAACCTTATGCTGCACATTTTTATCCTTATCAGACTCTGTCTATTATCAATTTTTGAGGAATCCAGAGAGAAGGATGATGAGTAATCAGCACTCCCACATCTCCAATAAAGAAGTTGCTTATGAAATCTCAAAACAAACCAAAAAAAGCAAAAAGACACCTGTTAATTTAAAATGCAAGTTTAAAATTGTACTTCAATTCAATTTCAAATTTTTAAATATTTCAAATTCAAATTCAATTTTAAATATTTCAATTTTAAATTCAAATTTAATTTGAATTTTAAAATAATGAGAAAACAAGGTTAAAGTAATTAGCCCTCCATTTGAAAAGAATTACATTCTACTCATGTAAAATAACTTTCAGATGATTAAATAATCAATTACAAACACGAAACCCTACAGAATTATTAAAGGAAAGTATAGGAGATTGTTTTGACAATCATGGAATGGAAGGACTCTATGAAAAACATAAAACCCTAAAAACATTAAAAAATAGATTTATATAAATAAAAATTAAAAATTTCTGCATAATATGAGATGCATCAGCAAAGTTAAAAAGCAAGTAACAGACTGAGAGAGAATATTTGCAGTAAACACAGCAGAGAAAGGAAAATCATCTAAGTGTTCCTGTTGTTCTATAAGGAAAGCAAATAACCTAGTAAGAAAAATGAGCAATAGTTATAAACTATTTTTATCTTTGAAAAAGGTGACTAGCATACATTTGAAAATGTGCTTAAACTCACGAGTATTCAGGAGAATTCAAACCAAAGTAGCAATGCATTATTTTTCTCCATCGGATTAGCAGAACTGAAAAAAATCAATAATGATCAGTGCTGACTACTCACATGCAAACTGGTGCTGTCATGAATACTGGTCAGTATTTAACCTGGTTCCACCTTTCTGAAGTCAATTTGACCTTGTCTATCAAATTTTAAGATTTTCATATTCTTTGATATCTTTGTTTTTTGCCATGATGAGTCCCCTCCTAGGTCCCACCCTTTAGTGTGTAAGATTACAACTCAGATTCCTGCTAAGTCCAGCCACAAATGTTCCCAAGGCCATAACTCTTAGCTTTTCCTCACATGTTTTGCTAACCTTTCTCAGTCATACTCCCAGGGGGTTGGGATGGGTTAGCAGGGGCTTCCAGTCTCAGCCCCATTCCATGACAGTGTTGGTACCCTCTCCCCATAACCATTTAGGCAAAAGGTCAAGAACTCAACTGCCTTCTGAATTCCAGAAAGCAATAGGCATAGATGAAGCAGGGAGAATAGAGCATATATGTAAAGGTGGACTTTGGAGCAAACTACAGAGCATGTGCCCTGGCTAAAGGAATCCTTATTTATATAAGAACTCTCCTGACTTTTAAATATTGGTTCACTACTTTTAAACGAAGGAAATGAAATTTGTCAGGAGCAAAGGAAACATAATCTGACTTATAGGCAATTTTTTGATGTCCCTCTAATCAAGCTTTGAGCACCACCAGTCCAATACCACCTTCATCTGTGGTTAGTTTCTCCTAATGGTTCCTGGTGTCTCTACCTGCCCACTCACCTTATGTAGGACCCCTGCAATCCACTGGAGGCTCTAATGACATTGAATCTCCAAAAGCAAAGGGTTGCATTACGGTTTCCTTTCCTAGAAGGCTCTTTGTTTCCTCTGCAGATGTACAAACCTCTTTCCCAGTGACAAGTCTGCACACCAAGGGGAAGTGGGTCATGATGAACAGGATTAAGCCACTAAAGGGCCTCATACTTTTCCCTCAGACAAGGGCACTTGCTCACCCTTTCATTACAAAAACACTTAAGTGACTCTTCCTAGAATAATGTAAATCTGTTACAATGTCACTTCTCTCTTCCTCCAGAAAGAGATGTATCTGGCAATTATGCATTGGAAAAAAAATTAAAGTTCTTTCTACTAATCCTCCAATCACATGATGACTAGTATAAGAGCTATGTATTTAAAGAAATGTGGACAAATAGTAAATCCAAAATGTGTTCTGCGTTCTTACAAGGAAGGGTTAAGGAACCACAACCTCCAACTTAAAGACCAAGGTTACTTTATCCAGTTAGGAGAGTAGGCAGTGTTTTCATAGAGTAATGAACTGTAATTTTTCTGCCCCCCAGAATTCTAATGCTGTCAAGTACAGTGAGATGGCTGATCCTATTTAAAATTATATTTTACAAAACAAAACAGATATAACTCAGTAACTGTGCATCTAATTGACTTAATTGCCTCATTTATCACATGACTTAAGTGAGCTGATGTTTTCTACTCTGCTTCACCCATGTAATTCTTGTAATATAAGAGCTGAGACATGGTGCCAGGCGTGAGCGAGAAATCTTCTCTCCTGAGAAAAGATATCATTGGAGTGATGTTGGCTTTGGGTTCCAGTTTATTGAAAAATCAATGTCCATTTGTGCGACCAACACATATGGCTTTCTTCCAAACTGATGATGGCTTTGGGAGGCTGGCTATCACCTAATGAAGTCGGATCAGCTTACCCAGCACCCGAGTTACAGTTGGCAAAGTGACTTTGTCATTAAAACCCAGTTTATCATTCCTGTTGGTGTTTTTCTCCCCATTTCACCCCCTCCTCTCCATTTCTCCTGAAGCCACAGTATTGTTTTTCTCTCATGCAGATAACAGACCAATGGCTCCAAATTTTAACATTTCAAAGGGACTCTGTATGATGTTTGGTGCTCAAAGGATAAACAACTTTCTCATATGTCTGTGTCTCTCATCAGGGGCAGACAAATACATACATACTTATATAGTCCTACTCACTCTTGACTCAAAATAGACGTTTTTACAAATCAGAGCCAGGTTTGTAACAGGCTCAATTGAAATTCAACAGTTTAGCTGTCTTGGATAAATCAACAAGGCTAAGTTTGTTTAATGTGTTGATATGTTCCAATAAACAGAGTCCAGCTCACACTTTACATAGGGCTTTTAAAAATAATAATAATAATAATTACCAGTAAAATAATACCATTTCCCCATTATTAAATGGAGTGGCAATCTAAATTGCAATGCTGTTTTATTCCCCCCCCCCCACCCCCACAATGTTCTCTTTCTCTGGAGAATACTCTCAGAGTGATAGTCATTGGCAACAGAAGCTCTGGTAAGGTAGTTTTTTTTTCTCCCTGAAATCTGCCAAGAGTAACAAATAATTCTGTTAGGAAGTGCCAGCTCAGCCACGAAGCATGGTTACTGGGTTCTTATTTGGCTCTGTCGTGTGGAGGCCTTCCTTTGCAAGGATACTAGGAGCTCACAGAAACAATGGGAGGACTGAGAACCAGGCATAGAGACTGGGTTTGAACTAAGGCACTTGCATGCCAATAGGGAGGAATTCAAGGTCTTTTAGCCCAAACTAGAGATACCACTACAAGCAGGACACTGTGGCTGCTGCTGCTGCCATGAGAAAATCTCAATGTTTTCTTTTGTCTCTGTGTTTCTTGCTAGAGAGTCACAGTCCTATGTGGATGGGGGACCGGGGACATTTGCTCCTCCTCTGGCTGACAGTGCTCCAAAGAGTAAGGATACAATCTCTTTGGTTTCTCCCCACAAGGAAAGGGAAGTTTTGGGGGGAATGCAGCATGTGACAGTGTCATCTACAGTCAGAGGAGGAGCACCCAAACTGGGAGGTTGTGAATGAAAACTGCCAGAGAGGCTGGTTTTGAAGGGTTCAACATGTGCCCGAGGAGCCCAGAACTTGTGGTACACACAAGACACTGGAAGCAACAATGAGCATATGATCATCTGTGTTCAGCATTCCTGTAGATTTGAAATCTAAATATAAACAGGACATAAATTCACAGGGTTCAACAGTTGTAGTGAGGTATATCCCCAAATAGTCTTAGGAGATATTTACATAATTTCTACACATATATGGAAGCTACTCTTTTTACACAGCATTTTATCAAACAATTCATTTGCTCCTGACATGTAGTCCTTGTTTAGGGCAGTATGTTTGATTTTGGGCAATAGATTTATTTTTAAAACTCTCAAGTGGGAGAAGTGAGAGAAATCTTCATTTATTGAGTGTTCATGGTTTTCTAAGCATTTTTTCATGTCATCTCATTTAACTCTCACAATAGACCTTCAAGATAGCTAGGAGTGGCTCACATTACAGATAACAGTGTCAAGATTCAGAGAAATGTCTGGGGCTTGGTCAAGGTCACATAAAGCAAAAACCGACTTATAAGAGGATGTGTATGTAAAGAGTCACATATCATCATAGTCCTTATGTCCTCATTTCCTACTGCCCAGTCTGACTTCTGGCCCTATCCCTTCAGTAAAACAACTCCAACAGCAGTTAGCAGCAACTTCCAGGTGACTAAATCCAATGGACACTTTTTAGTCCTCATTTAACTTCAGGCTCAGCAGCATCTCACTCATGGTATAATATTCTCCTTGAAACATTATCTTTCATAAGGTGCCACAACACAAGAGTCATCCTCCTCCCCCTCAACCACGATTGTTCTGTTCCCTCTCCACTGTTGGGCACTCTGACCTGCATTCCTCTCTTCTTATTCTTTTTGCTATTACTGGATGATCTTATCCAGGCCCACCTATAATAACCACCAAGAAGCAGGTATCTTAATGAATGCATCCAGGACTTCTAACTTTTAAGTCCAGTCAAATATACAAAATGGCCTATGGGGTACCACTTTTTGGAATATCAACAATACTCAAAATTAAAATTCCAAAACTGAACTTATAAAATGCAAAATAAACCCAACTAACAAAACCAAACAAATAAATAAATGAATGAATAATACATGATTTTTTTTCCAGCATCCTCTTACAAGGAATGATACCACCATGAATCACATTTGTAATTTCACATTTATTTGCATGACTAGTGCCTGTTAGTTGGCCAAAATATTAATGGTGCATCTCCTATCTATTCTAGCTTTGCTCAAAATAGTGGGAAAAGAGCTATAAACGAGACAGGAAGAGTCCCTATTGTCAAGGACCGTACAATCTAGGGAGGGGACACAGACTACAAAAACAAAGAGGGTAATGTGGTAGACTATGGCTGAGAGGACTGCTTTTGCTAGGGAAAACCACTGCTGAGCAGGTGCCCAATACTTTGAGACTTGGACGATGATGAAGGGGCAGCCACATGATGCTGTTGAGGAAGAATATTCCAAGTAGGAGGCACGGCAATTATAAAGGTCCTGAGATGGAGATAAGTTGTACATATTCTAGGAGCTAAATGTAAACCAGTGTGGCTGGAGGGTACAAGAGGATAGTAGAGGGTGATGGAGTCAGAAAGTTCCATAAGACAAGGACATCTGGACATTCACATCAGATCTTCGGAGTAAGAAAGAAGTAAAAACAACACAAAAAGGAAAACTGAGTTAGCAGTTGAAGGAAAAGTTACATTTATTTAAAAAGTTAAACAAATAATGGAAAAGCTCCAAATAATGGAACTGGCCTGGCATATACTCAATTTTTATATCTACTTCCATACTGTCTTCTTTTTAGGTGAAGATTGGTGGCAAGACATGTTGGGACTTTAACTGATGTCTTGAAAGTCACTCCATGATGAAAGAGCAAAAGCTGATGAGTTCATAAAATTGTGAGAGGACTGGAAATTTTGGCTAATACATTCCTTGTATACAAAAGGTTGAACATAGAAATTCTATTGACATCTAATTGTTGGCATGTGCGGGCTGATAAGTGTTACCAAATGCCTTCTTAAATAAGTATGGGGTGGTGTGGAAAGAAATGTTTCTCTGTTGGCTAAATAGTGAAAGCAGCAAACTATTATGAGAATTATCCTCACAGGGTAGATGCTAATTGATTTTATGTGCATGTTAAGAAGTCAATCAATGGCAGGCTTGCAGCAAAATAGCACAGCAAAGAATAATATATGAAGCAGATTCTAGTCAAATATGGAAAGCATCTGATCTTATCACTGCAAATGTCTAGTTTAATGACCACACAGCTATTATTTTTGTCAGTTTGGCACATATAAATTTCAATGGAATCTCCTTGATTTCACTCTGAACACTTATAAATGCACGCATTTTTTTTTTTACAAAACGAAATGAAATTTGTAACTTCATAACCTTTATAAAAATTTTTTATTTAAGTGAAATTCATGCAATACAAAATTAACAATTTTAAAGCATAATCATTGGGATTTAGTGCATTCACAAGGTTGTGCAACTATCACCTCTATCTAGTTCCAAAAAGTGGAAACAACACACACGTCCATCAAAAGATGAATAAATAAAATGTGATATATCTATAAAATTGAATATTATTCAGTCATAAAAAGGTATGAAGTACTGATACAAGCTTCAATGTGCACAAACTTCAAAAACATGCTTAATTAAAAAAACAGACACAAAAGGTCACATATTGTATAATTCCATTTGTATAAAATGTCCAGAATAGGTAAATTCATAGAAACTTCCTAAGTTCTTACATGATGCATGATACTGAATTCTCCTTTAAGAACTGTGAAATTTTGTAAACGTAGGAACTGTACTTTATTCTTCTGTGTCTCCACCTATAACATATATTTCCTGGCACATGGAGAGAAAGCTCATGGTATAAGTCAAAGTTCTTATCAGAGAATAGAACTGACAGAACACACACACACACACACACACACACACACATTTATAGGGATTTATTATGAGGATTTGACCTTATACAACTGTGTAAGAAAGAGAAACAGTGTATGTGAAGTTTAGTTTCTGAGTTTGGTACTGAAACCTGATGCACACTGGGAGGCGGCAGGGAAAAAAAGATGGTTGTGGGGTGGGGAATCAAGACAAACTGAACCTGTGAGACTGAGCTGGAGCCCTCAAGAATAAACTGGAACTTCTGTGTGTTCCTCATCACCTCCAAGTTGCCAACTTTGATGATGAAAGTTTTCTGCAGGGGGAGCTGGTGTCCTTTTGTCATGGAGCTAACCACACACGCACCCACGCCAAGAGTCAGAGAAGTCCGAGCAGGAGATGCAGCAGGATTTGGAAGACTTGGGGGCCTGGCTGCAGCCACCCTCAAACTGGGAAGCCAGGATGTCAGCACCAACTGGCATGAGCTGCAACAGCAGCAGGGCCTTGTCCTGTGCCAACCTTCTCAGTACCGGAAGAGGACAGTGGGGGCTTCCCTTCTGCTTTCACATCTGGACTTGAACTGATCACATTAAAAAAGGTGAATCTGGGAAATGTAATTCCAGCTTAGCTAAATTGATGCAATACAAATCTCTCTCAACCACCAGGGATGTTTATAAAAGAAATGAGTAAGCAAGTGCAAGAAGCAATGTTTTGGCAAGCATTCTGGTACTTTCCTTGCCTACAGAGTATGTGAGATGTATTTTACAAGTACCTTACACAGATGAGAAAATGGACCGGGCACTTACCAGCATTGTTACTTCATTATATCTTCACAACCACTCTATGACATAGTTACAATTTTTATCACCACTACAAAGATAAAGCAGAGAGACATAGTAAGTATGTAAGTAGCAATAGCCACTTAGCCTGGGTAGCTGAGCTAGAAAACCGAATTTAGATTTATCCCATTTCAAAGCCCATGCTTTATCCACTAAACCCTCCACACCCCTACCTACATCTTCCCCATTTTGTGTATAGTGAAGTTTTCTGCTTCTCTTCTTTTCCTCTTTCTCTTTTTCTAAGGAAAAAAAAAAAAAAGGATGGGGACATCCTTTTCTTCCCATGTAACTGCTATTATAGATGACCCAGCTCTGAAATTTGTGCTTATTCAGTGGTGCTTTTCAGAGATGGTGGAAGTTCAGGATTAGAAAATAGGGCCTTCTCGTTTCTTTTCTCTTAATCATGAATTATTCTCTCCCTCCTGGCCCCTGTGCTCTGTCCTCTGCTGTTAAATCCACTTCCATCACCGGCTACTCTGAAGCCATGGACAAGACAAATTCTAAGTCATTTTTTATTCACCTGTTTGTTGGTGAATCCCACAAATATCCATCAAAAAGTGCATCATTTTGCAATGACAAAATGTTGACACTATTACAAAAAAGGCTAATATTTAACTTTTATATATCCAAAGAGGCAGATTAATGAATTGTATACATTCTTTGCCTAAAATGAGGCATCAAAGTGATAATAGCTAACATTTTGTAGCACTTAGTATGTGCATGGTTTTGAGCTAAAAGTTTTATATGAATTATCTCATTAATCTAAATGACTACCTAATGGAGAAGATAATTAAATATTGCTAACGAAAAACCTGAGGCTTGGAGAAGTTAAAAAACTTGCTCAAAGACATAGGTAGTGAACTAATCAGATAGGTTTGTTCTCAAAGCACTTGGTCTTAATTTTTATGAGATGTCATTTGAAACTCGTTAGCAAATTCTTCCCATTATTTAATATCCATCGAGTGCCTACTAGGTGTGCAAATAATGATTGGAAATTAAAACAACATGGCACAGGATAAATAAGGAATATAATTACAATCATATTTTTGTGTCCTAATAATTGTCTTCAAAGCCAATTTCTGAATGATATACTGTACTAACATTTGACAGATGAAAGCATAGTCTTTGAACTGGAAAGGCAGTAATTCCCTCCACCCCCTTCCAAGTCCTCCTCTCCAAAGACATTAAAATACTGATTTTGTTTTAGTAGACAGGAATTAAGTAAATCACATAACTGCAAGTTCAATTGACCAAATTTATTAAATTTCAGTTTTTGTCTGCACAATTTATTCACACAAAACAAAATAGCAAAGAATAGGTCTTATTTTCATTCATTTTATATTTTCATTATTATGCACTGTGAACATAAGGACCTATGAATGGAAGAATCCAATTTGAGGTTGTAAAATATTCGTGGTGATTTCTGCTGCTACTATAGCAGGTCCCTTCTCAGGCTATTTTAGATTTTACTTTTGCTACTGGTCTTATCATTTCCACTCTTCCTAACGTTTTTGCTTTTTTCCTTTGATCTTTAGTATCTCCACATTAGAAAGACTGAAACTGGATTGTACTGAAGAATGACATTCCTTAGGGAAGGCAGAGGCCTAGAAGGCAGGAGACTGGGCCAAGGTGATCTTCTGGAAGATCATCTATCTCCTTGTTTTCCGACACTATACAATGGATTCTTGACTGCAATAGTCAGTAGATGTCTGCTTGGACCAAGGTTTTACCAGAAGGAGCTTCAACAGAGCTCTGTGGCAACAGACTCACAGAGAGGACTCCTCTACAACGTAGGCTGAGAATAGGTAGATGGGTTCTGATACAAACTTCAATTCCTTCTTACTATGTAAATTAATTCAACTGGATATGGCTCAGGGAGTAATCTTTCATAATGGTTTGAGGTTTGTTTTCTTTCTTTGTACAGGATCTACTGATTGATTGTCTTTACTTGCTTTTTTTTTCTTCAATGTTATTATCTGCTCTTATTATTTTTTTAAACTATCCTCACTTTATCTCCCCTTCCCCACTACACTTCCCAACCTCTAGTAACCATCGTTCTACTCTCTGGGCCCATGAAATCAATTGTTTTTAATATTTAGTTCCCACACAAGAGGGAGAACATGTGAAATTTGTCTTTCTGTGCTTGGCTTATTTAATCTAACATAATGTTCTCCAGTTCCATTCACGCTGTTTGTTGCAAATGGCAAGATTTGATTCTTTTTGTGGCTATATCATATTCCATTGTGCACATGTATCACAACTTCTTTATCCATTTATCCACTGATGGACACTTAGGTTGATTCCATACCTTGGCTATTGTGAATAGTGCTGCAATAAACATGGGGGTGCAGATATCTTGTTGATATACTGAATTCCCATCCTTTGTATATATACCCAGCAGTGGGATTGCTGAGTCATATGGTAGTTCTATTTTCAATTTTTTTAGGAACCTCCATAGTGGTTGCACAAATTTACATTCCCACCAACAGTGTACAAGTGTTTCCCTTTCTCCACATCCTCGTCATCATTTGTTATTGCCTGTCTTTTTGATAAGAGCCATTTTAACTGAGGTGAGATGATTGTAGTTTTGATTTGCATTTCTCTGATGACTAATGATGCTGAGTATTTTTTCATATATCTGAATAGACATTTCTCATTTCTCAAAAGAAGACACAAACAAAAACAAGCACCATTTGCATGTCTTTGTTTCAGAAATGTCTATTCAGATCCTTTGCCCATTTCTAAATTGGATTATTTGATTTTTTCCTATCAAGTTGTTGGAGCTCCTTATATATTCTAGTTACTAATCCATTGTTAGATGAGTAGTTTGCAAATATTTTCCCATTCTGTGGCTGTCTCTTCACTTTTTCAATAGTTTCCTTTGCTGTGCAGAAGCTTTTTAGCTTGATGTGTTACTATTTGTCCAATTTTGCTTTGGTTGCATGCAGTCTCTTCTTATTTTCAAGTTTACTCAAAGTTTACTTATCAATTGAGTTGCTTAAGGGAAAATTGCTTACTTCAGTGGTTCTCAAGACGATCTACTACTGATCACCGCTTATCCTGGAGATCCTGTCCTGAGTGCCGGGACTCTGTGTCTCTTGTTTGTGTGCTTGTTTACTCTCCTTAATCATGACATTCTGTGTCCTGTCTGTGCTGCGGTGAGATTTCCCATGTATTGAATGACTACCATGTATTACCTCTCACTTTCACAGTAATCTTGCAGAATGGTATGATTATTTCCATTTCACAAATAAAAACTGAGGCTCAGAGAAATTCAGTGACTTTTATAAGGTCACACAATCAAGACATAAATCTTTATCTGTCTGACTTTAAAGCTCAAAGTAACTAAGGGTCCTTTATCCATTTTTTATTTGAGTAATAAAATTAACTATTAGACTGAAAGGAAATATATGATGGATGTAAGGCATCAGGCTTGGGTTCAAACCCTGGCTCCATCTTTACTATCTAATTAACTTGGAAGAAGTCACTTGAACCTTCTGAGACCCAGTTTCCTCATCTGTAGAATGGATATAATTATGTCACCTGTGATATGCTTAGGACAGCAGCTGGCATGTAGGAAGAGTTCATTAAATGCTAGCTGTTATTACTATTGTTGTCATTATTGTTATTTCCTAACTGAGAAGTAGTCTTCTATTATATAGAAATGTGGATGTCACGATGTTTACTCTGAAACATCAGTGAAAGTTCTTCATGCCTGTAGGAGTTCAGAGATTTGACTGTTTAACCATTTCATACCCAGTGTCATGTGGGGCCATATCTATGCTGGAAAGGAAGAAACTCTTTTTTTCAAAATTAGTGCTTTCCAAGCTATGGTAATATTATCACTTTTTTTTTTCTGTGCTGACTCTGTTCTTAAATATGAAGTGGAATGCTCACCAATTACTACACAATGCCTAAAGTAGCCTCATCCTATAAAACCCTATTCTTGGAAAACAATCTTTGGCTTGGCTTTGGTGTCTTTAAATGTGAGGATTAGAGTCCAAAATTGACTCCCTGGAAAGGCTGACCAGACAGCCGTTAACAAATTACCCTCCAGCAGGAAAAATTCCCGGACAAGCTGGGCAGGATCAGGGCTCTCACTTCCCATAAATCTCTGACCAGCCATTGCCCTTCTTTCTGGGAACTATCGCCATTGGTTTCCATTAGAAAGCTCTCCCTCCATCCCTCTCCCCTTCCCTCCCGCCCTCCCTCTCCCCCTTCCTTCCTTCCTTCCTTCCTTTTTTCCTTCCTTCCTTCCTTCCTTCCTTCCTTCCTTCCTTCCTTCCTTCCTTCCTTCCTTCCTTCCTTTCCTTCCTTCAAGGAATTAAAGCAGACATCAAAACCAAATTACAAGACTAAGCCTTTTGTATATCCAGTGTTTTCAATACTATGTGTGTGGTGTGTATATGTGTAAACTTGGAAAGTTAGGACCTCAAGGGCAGGAACTATGCGTGGCCCTGCTCTGGAGAACACTTAAAACACTGAGAGGTCACACTCTATGCCAAGGCCACAGAGTCTCTCAGATGTGTCTTGTTCTCAAAACAAACAAACATTCATGGGTATTAATATCACTTGGTACTCTATGATACTGGCCAGATACCCCAGATATATTTGGAGAAAAATTATATTGAAATAATTGATGTAAATGTAATGAAACATTGGGCCTTCTGTTCTGATTATAAGGATGATCTCTGCAAAAGGAGGAGAAGGGGCCTGGGTGCTTTGACCAACACTCTTCCCTCTGCTTTGCTGTATAATGCCTATACAATGCACAGTGGTCTTAACCACTTAAAACATTGAGGTTGACCCTAAACTGTCCTTTTCAGAATTGAGTATGTCCTGGTGTTTGTCTACACTGGAACATTGCTCACCTTAGTGAGGTGAGTCAGCCTTTCCCAGTCCTCTATATAGCTCATTAACTGAGCTGTCCCTCCGCCAGTGGTTTCCAGACACAGATTTGTGACAAAATTTCACTGGTATGAGGTAAAATGAGAAAAATAAGGATAATGTAGGGACTTTTTCTTCTGGCTAAATTTATTTAATTGAAAGGAAGGCCATTTACTCTGAGATTATGTAATTCCTATATTTTTGTGACAAAGAGGCCTTTCTTTTATGAAAGGATCTGCAGAAAAGGAAAGCCAGGGAGCCATGGTCTTAGATTTTGGGAAATAAGAAATGGATATTATTCTAGGCCACAAATGGTGTGTGTGTGTGTGTGTTTATTGACATATGCCCACCTCAAGGGACCATGTGACTCGACAGTCCCCAAAGGAAGCGTTTATAGAATGAGGACCTTGGTGGGGAGTATTAGCAGCAGTCAGATGGCTGCTAATGCAGAGGAGTTTCTAGAACCCAAGGGGCAGCTACTCCATACTTCCAGGCAAACCTTTAATCTTCACTTTGCCCTTTTGGGATGTATTTTTTTCATCTGGCTGCTCTTGGTGTCTTTTTAAATCTGATTTCACCTGAATAAAATTGTTCACTAGGGATGGCCTTGATGAGCATCTGACAACTAAAAGAGTATATGAATGAAAAGAAAACATGCTGTGATGATGTTCCTAACAATGATGATACTTTAGAGGAACATCATGGCTCAAATTTTCCAGAAAACAGAGTGCATGACAAGTCTTGATTGACTACATGTTTTATTGAGAAATGCAATCTCAGGATAGTGAGAAGAGAGGGAAAAATAAATACTTTTACATACATAATGCATTTCATCATCTCAACCAAAATATAATGGATAGTAATGTAGTTGAGATTTTGAGAAGCTGCTTTTAGATGCCAGTGTTCATGTCCTTAGTGTTTACATGATAACTGAATGACGGTGCTCAGGAGAGTAAATGACCGGCTCAGGTTTATGTAGCTGGGAAGTGGCAGAGCCGATCTCAAATTCAGATTTAACTCTTGAACTAATGGGCTTCCACCATTGCTGCAGATTAGCAGCACAGAACTTTTTGAGAAGTACCGGGGACCAGGATTATTACTCTAGTTTTGGAGAATGAGGGAGCAGATGCATTGGGAGCCTAATAATCGCTCTAGAAACAAATTGGCAAATCAAATCCAACGATGTGTAAAAAGCATTATATGCTTCCACCAAGTGGGATTTATTCCAGGTATACAAGGTTGAGTTAACATTTGAAAATCAATAAATGTAGTCCAACACATAAACATGCTAAAGAAGAAAACAACACATGATCATAACAGGTGCAGAAAAAGCGTTTGACAAAATCCAGCACCCATTCATGATAAAAACTCTCAGCAAACTAGAAATAAAGGAGAATTTCCTCAACTTGATAAAGAACATTTACAAAAAAATCTACAGCTAACATCATACTCAATTATGAGAAACTAGAAGATTTCCTACTAAGATCAGTAGCAACGCACTCCTTGTTCATTCCTCCTTTTCAACATCATACTGAAAGTCTTAGCTAATGCAATAAGGCAAGAAGAGGATGTACAAGGTATAAAGATTGGGAGGGAAAAAATCAGATTGCCTTTGCTCCCAGGTAGCATGATTGTCAATCTAGAAAACCTGAAAGAATCAGCAAAAAAACTTCTGGAACTAATAAGTAATTGCAGAAAGTTTTAGGATACAATATTAATATACAAAAGTCAATTGTTTTCCTATATGCAGCAATGAAATATTGGAATTTGAAATTAAAAACACAATATTGTTTACATCAGCACCTCCCAAAGTGAAATACTTAGGTATAAATGTAACAAAAATATGTATAAGATCTATATGAGGAAAACTACAAAGTCTGATTAAAGAAATCAAACAACTAGATAGATAAATGGAGAGATATTCCATGTTCATGAATAGAAAAACTCAGTATTGTCAAGATGTGTCTGTTCTTCCCAACTTGATCTCTAGACTCAATGCAGTCTCAATCATACTCCCAAAAAGTTATTTTGTGGATATTGACAAATCAATTCTAACATTCATAGGGAGAGGCAAAAGATTCAAAATAAATAACCAAATATTGAAGGAGAAAAATAAAACCTATCAATTGACACTATCCAACATCAAGATTTACTATAAATCTATAGTAATCAAGATAGTGTGGTATTGGCAAAAGAATAGACAAATAGGTCAATAAAGAGCCCCAAATTAGGCCAACACAAACTTAATGAACTGATCTCTGAAAAGTAGCAAAGGCTAAAAACTGGAACAAATTTAATCTTTTCAACAAATGATGCCAGACAGCTGGACATCCACATGTAAAAAATGAATCTGGACACAGACCTTATACCTGTCACAACAATTAACTCAAAATGGATCATAGACCAAAATGTAGAACATAAAATTATAAAACCCTTAGAAGATAGTATAAGAGAAAGTGTAAATGACCTTGGATTTGGTGATAACAAAAGATACAATACGAAAGACGTGATCCATGAAAGAACTAATTGATAAGTTTAACTATTCTGTGAACCTATAACTTTCCTAAAAAATGAAGTCTGTTTAAAAAAAAAAACCTATAATAAACAGTGAGTGGATGGTAATGATTAAAAAAAAAGAGTATCATACCCTTAGAGAGTAGAGGGATCTAGGCAGGGACAGGGACAGGGATCATGGATAATTGGATCTAGACCCTGCTCTGCAACTAGTCAGTCAGCAGTGTACCCTGGGAAAGTAACAGTCCTTCTAGGCTTCACTCCTCATATACAAAATGAAGCAGGTGGAATAAGTGGCCTCTAAATTACCTTTGCCCCTCCCATTTTCTCAGTTTGGGAACAAAGCAATCAAGGCTACTCTTGGGAAGCTCACATAGGAGGTGGGATTGAAGGAGAGCTAAACACATCCTCTTGCCACAAATTATCAACTTCACTACCTTATAAGCCCACTCACATTTTTGTGTTATAAAGCCCATTTCCCAGAATATATTAAAATGTAGATCAATCCCAGCTCTAATCCCGCTTCCCAATACAATTACCCTTAGGAACTAAGGTGTAAGGTTAATTAGTGTGTATTTTGTCAGGGCAGAGGAGGCAGGACGAAACCTGGTATACATCAGGTGTTCGAAATATTAATGTTAAGTGAATCAGTAATTGTAAAGAGGAAAGGTTCAGGGGTAAGGAGAGCGGCAGAACCGTGGAACCGTGTAGGGTCATGGGAGGAGGAATGGGCTGTAGAAGGAGGTGCAAGGAGAGAAGCTCCACAGATAGACTTGCCTATTTCACACTTATGCATGGGGCTACCCCTGGGAACCCATTCCGTCTCTCTTCTTTATGTACCATTCATTCATTGAGCACCTGCTGTACGCCAGTAACTGTACTCAGCATCAGGAATTCAATGGTGAGTGAACAAAAGGGCCTGAATCTCTTTCTCATACAGCTATTTGCCTGGTTCCTCACTAAATGCCCAACACAGCACAGAGGATAACAGGATTTCTGCCCACTTTTCCACTTTTGACACCCTTATATACTCTCAACAAATTCAAGAATGAATTCAAATACCCCTTTCTGTTATCTTCCCAGTCTTCGCTGCTTTGAAGGCTAGCAAACGTAAAAACTTTTTCTGGGTTTCCCTACTGTGAATAAATGCTGCCCCCTTCTGGAATGTTGGCAGAAGTGTGAGAGATTGACTTGTAGCCGTGAAAATTCTTACAGTTCATGGAAAGTTAGGGTTAGAAAAAACTTTAGTTAAATCTCATTGTTTTATCAATGGGGAGTTTGATGCTTGTCAACTTGCCTGTCTATCTTCTGGAAGATAAGAGAGTAACAACAAGAAATGCGAGAGGGGACTGAAACGTATGCTTTCTATTAGTTCATGGTACTTCCTTTCAAGTTTGCTAGATTGGTGACATGGCTATATATGCTTTTATTGCTCCTATGCATGTATTTGTGTACACATTTCCCCCTCATTTTCCTCATATTTAGCCCATGCTTTCATATCTTCCCCATTTCCTGCTCCATAGCATAGTGATGGACAGGCTCACCTTGAGGACCCAAAGGAGGTTAAGAGGTGTCTCTAGTAATATCTCTGTTTTTGTACCTGTGTGTCTTCTAAAGTTTTGTCTATCTGACTCACTGATATCTTCTACAGATTTTGGGGGAGGGAAGCATGAAAGTACACTCTATTTATGAATTTAGGTCTTTAGGAACAAACCTAACATTATCTTCTCTTCCACTCAATAATTCAGCAAATGTTTCTTAATCTACTATGTGCCATATGTTGTGAATACAAAAAAGACATGGTCTCTGTTCTCCAGGAAATATCATTTATTAGGGATAATAGAAAAGTAAACATGATTAGAGGCAGCAGTAATAATGAGGGTCCTTCAAGAGGAACTCTCAGAGCATGGAAGGAGACATTTAACTCAGACTGAAGGAGGTAGGGAGGCTGCCTGGAGGAGGCGGCATCTTACATCTTACCTTCCAGATTTCTGAGGATTACATGTAAAATAAAGGGGAGTGCAAATGTCACACTGTAAGCAAAATTGTATAACATTCCCATTCCACTCTTCATCCCATGAGAGGCCTCAGAGATTTGTATATCTCAAAGTGAAAATATCTACTCAGTGATCTCTGAGTGAAATTCAAGGATGTAAACATCTGATATAATGTATGAAACCAAATTTTCTATGTCAAATAAATCATTTATAAACATCAATTTTAATAAAATTGTGATAGTATCTAATTTTCTTTTCATTTGCTTCTGTAATTGATATTCACATATTTATATAGCTTAAATTAGTCCCATGGTTTGTAAAGCCCTTTGCTTTACTGAGGATCTGTGTCAACTTGTGATTAGCAGACTCAATAGGGTGTATAGTAAAGAAAAAGTCAAAATGAAATTGGAAAACAACCTAAAAGTGGAGTGAAAGTCAACCTGATGCTTGCAAAGTGTCCTGAGAATGAAGGTTATTTATTTGTGTTAACAATGCCTTGAAATCTGTTTTAGTGAGTGTATTGTAGTGAAATACAAATTTAATTAAGAGAAATTTGATTAGGAGAGAAAGAGAGGAGTTAATTTCTGGATGGATCTTGGGCAAGTCATTTAATCCCAAGACCCAAATATAGAGCTGCTTCTAGCCCATATGGTTCTTATACACAAATTAGAAAAAGGCTCCCCCTCTGGGTGGGTGTGGCCCCATGGGCACTGTGCTTGATGAACGGAATATGGGATAAATATCAGCCCTCTCCTGCTTCTTAGTCATGTCTCCTTGTGTAGTGAATAACCTGCCCAAGTAGATGCAGAGGCCCTGGCCAGAAACCTTAACAATAAAATGGAACTCATACATGTTTTATGTACCTCACAAGGTTGCTGCAGGGATGTCATGAAAAAAAGTGTAATACATACATACATGAGCTATATTATACAGAATCTAATGCTCCATATTTGGAAGAGGGTGTTCAGGGAGAGTGTTATATCAACGATCACAGATACTCTCACCAGAGATGAACTTACAGTTGCTAATTAGACACCAGCTGTAAATGCCATTCGGAATGGCCTAAGGATGGTCGCATTCTGTGGAGCACAGCAACATTGATTTCTTGGAAGGCTTCTCTTGCTGTGAACAAAATTTCAAACAGCAAAGCCACAGCCTTTTCAGAGGATTCTGAATCTTGTTGCCTAATTCACAGGTGGCTGTGGGCAGAGGACTATGCTGGCAGCCAATGGCAGCAGACGCTGACAGCCATCACTGATCTACTAAGCATGCTAGAGGCACCAGCTGAGCCAGGACTCTCTTCTTCCTTTTGTATTCCATCACTTTCCAAATATTTTCTATTTCTTCTAGAAGAATTAGCTGAACATGTATCTGTTCTAAAAACATTTCGAACAGCTAGGTTTTAACTTGTATGGTTCTGTTTAATTTATAAAAATTCAAATTAGCATATTAAAGCAATTCAGTTTTCATCCCCAGAGGATGTACTCTGATTTTCCACCTACCCCCACACGCTCAAACACACTAGGTGTGCTCCCACATATGGTCTTTGCACTTATTGTGCATCTACTTGGAATGTTCTTCTCTGCATATCCACATGGATATCTACCTCTTTAAAGCCTTTGAGGTTTGGTTTAATGATGTTGCTATGCAATAAATATTTATTGAATCGAATTGAACATTGAAGATGATGAGAATCATTGACACTTAAGGTTATTTTGGACCCATTATTCTTTTTGAAAATCACTTTAAAAGATCTCTTGATAATTATGGCTTCTATTTAAAGCTGATATTTATTATATTCCATTATTCATAAGCAGCTTGAAATAGGATTATCAGTATTTTTCCCAAGTGCATATGCTCACTAATAATCTAGCAGACAAGACAACTTCTATGCTTGGCATTAACTTCTAGAGTTACTAGGAGTGTGTGTGCGTGTGTGTGTGTGTGTAAGTGTGTGTGTTTGCATGTGCATGCATATGAAAGAATACCTGAAATTCTTAGTGACATCCAAGGCATTAGCACAGAAGTGTTATATATAAAATGCACATGGGCAATATATGGATAGAGAACGACCATGATCTAGAAGCTTTGGACAGCCATTCCTCTTGTAGCCTTGCAGTACTGCTTACTCATGTACCTCATACTCTTTAATTAACACCCAATCCCAACCCTTTCCAAAGAAATCTTCCAAATTACTTGAGTTGGCAAAATCATAGAGGAAATCACATTTTAAAAAAGCAAACACACTAAAATTTTAGCACTGAGTTTAAAGTTTACATGGACAATCTCTTGTGTCTTTAGTCAACCATAATGTGGTTTTAAAGCCTGTGGCTACATTTGTAATGTCTACATTTTAAAATAAACTCACATATATATGGTTAACTGATCTTTTCAAGAATGCCAAGAATACACAATGGGAAAAGGACAGTCTCTTCAACAAATGGGGAAAACTAGATATCCACATACAAAAGAATGAAATTGGACCCCTACTTTACATCATAAACAAAAGTAAACTCAAAATTGATTGAAGACTTAAATGTAAGAACAGAAACTGTAAAAATTCTAGAAGAAAATGTAGGGGGAAATCTTCTTGTCATTGGTCTTGGAAATGATTTCTTGGATATGGCACCAAAAGCACCGGCAACGAAAGTAAAAATAGACAAGTGGGATTCCATCAAAGTAAAAAGATTCTGCACAGCAAAGGTAAGAATTAACAAAATGAAAAGGCAACCTATGGAATGGGAGAAAATATTTGCAATCCATGTATCTAATAAGGGGTTAACTTCCAAAATATATAAGAAACTTGTACAACTCATTGGCAGGAAAAAAAAAGAACAACTGAAATAACACAAATATTAAATAAAAAATAGGCAAAGGACTTTAACAGACTTTTCTCCAAAGAAGACATACAAATGGCCAATAGATATATTAAAAGATGTTCAACATCATTAATTATCAGGAAAATGCAAATCAAAACTACAATGAGATATAGTCTCATACTTGTCAGGATGGTTATTATAAAAAACTAAAGACAAAAGATAGCAAGTGTGAGGGAAAATGTGGAGAGCTTGGAATCCATGTACGCTGTTGGTGGGAGTGTAAAATGGCACAGCAGCTATGGAGAACAGTGTGGAGGCTCCTCAAAAATTTAAAAATAGAACTACTATATGCTCCAGAAATCTCATTTCTGGATACAAACCCATCTGAAATCAGGATCTCGAAGAGATGTCCGCACTCCCATATTCATTACAGCATTATTTATAATAGCCAAGATATGGAAATAGCCCAAGTGTCCAACAATAGCTATATAGATAAAGAAAATGTAGTATATTCATACAATGAAATATTATTTGGCCTTAGAAAAGTAGGAAATACTGTTATTTGCGAAAACATGGATAAACCTGAAGGACATTATGCTAAGTGAAATAAGCCAGTCACAGAAGGAAAAATGCTGATTGATTCCACTTACATGAGGTATCTAATATGGTCAAACTCTTAGATGCACAGAACACAATAGTGGTTATCAGGGGCTGGGGAGTAGAGGAAATTGGTAATTGTTGTTCAATGGGTATAAAGTTCCAGTTATGTTAGATGAATAAATTCTAGAAATCTGCAGTAAAGCCTAACGCCTTATAGTTAACAATACAGTATTACACACTTAAAAATTTAAGAGTGTAGATCTCATATTAAGTGTTCTTACTGCCAAAACAAAACAAAACTGTCCCAAAAAACAGAAAAACAAAGGGAAACAAGGAAACTTTGGGAGGTGTTAGATATGTCTATTATTTTGATGTGGTGATGGTATCATGGGTGTTTGCATATGTTCAAACTCTTCAAATAGAACAGATTAAATCTATGCAGTTCTTTATATATCAATTATATCTCAATAATGCTGTTAAAAATAAAACTGCTTTTGTATTTGATTTTTCTTAACAATATAACATTATGACTATGAGTCTAGTCACACCATCGGGGTTGTACTTCAGATTTACAACTTGCCAAGAGTGTGACTTTAGGCAAATTGCATAAATACTGGGTTTCAGGTTTTCATGTGTAAAATTGGGATAATAACAGGATTTCTGCCTAGAGTTATTGAGAAGAGTTAATGAGATTGCATTATCAGGTGCCAAGCGCAGAGCCTGGCATGCAGTAAAAACTTAATACATGTTAGCTATAATTATATTTTAGTATAGGATGTGTTTAGTGTGGCATTCACTATTTCTTCTGCAATGCTTCTTTGCTTAGCACTGTCTGCTTTACCTTTCTATCTAGGAGGGTGACCTAGCAATCCTGCTGAAGCCACTTCCTTTGTGGATCACTGGAGGAGGGTTGTTAAGACTATGATTAGACCTCCAGATTCTTATGTTAACGTGTGAGGAGAGGAGGGGGTGGTATAACTGGTGACCTGTGCCAGAATCTAAGTACATTGTCTGAAACCAGGCCAAGCCTTGCCACACTGCTGTGAGTCTGCTGCCACTATCTGCCATATGGAACTGCATGTGATCCCTGGTGTTCTTAAATCCATTTCTTCCCTTTAGTTGTTTTTTGACCGTTCAAAATATCAGCTATTCAAGGGCAAGGGAGAATCAACATTTATTTGACACCTACTCTACGCTGGACATTGAGCTAGTGACTTCCAGTTCACCACAGCCCTTTTCACCCCCATTTTACAAATGAGAAAGGAAGGTGGAGAGGTTAAGTGATTTACCCAGAGCTGTCGAGTTATGAAGTGGCTGGTTGGAGGTTCCATTCCTGTTCTTTCTTGATCTAAAGACCCCCGCTCTCTGTAATTAAAAAGCTACTCTCTAAAGGGCCCAAAGAGAGGATTTTACTCTCAATTCCAAACAGATCACTAACTGCTACTCCAAAGCAATCTCCCTGTCTTCTACATATCATGGTCCTACTTAGTCAGCACAAGTGGCCCTTCAGTCCCTTCTTAAGTGATATAATCCTCCATGATCCATCTTTTTTCCCCCACCAATGTTTGTTTGAGAGCAAGAAAAATTTGTGGTAAAAGAGACATGAGAGGATGGAAGAGCCTCAGATTGTGGTTTAAATGTGACCCTGTGAAGGAGAGAGTGAAGGAAGGTTGGTGGAATTGTCGCAGACCATCCTGCAGTCTAGGGAGAGTTTGGCAAGACTTCTGGGAGTCCTTGAGTCAAAGTCTCTCAGACATGGACCTGCCTCAGTGCCCCTGCTGCACTCGATCACTGGCTGGGACCAGCCCGGGCAGATGTGGCAACCATCCAGAGGTGATGGATTTCAGAAGGTAGCAGCTGGGGCCCTTAGAAAATTATGTTTCCTATTGTTTAAGGTCTTCTGGGGCCATGCTCATGGCTGCCATAGGAAGGGTTCAGTATCACCTGGGAACGTTGTGGAAATGCAAATTGCAAATTCTGGAGCCCTACCCCAGATTACTCAGTCAAAAACTAGGGGAAATAGGGATCAAAAATCTGTGTTTTATTAAGCAAGAAGAGGTAGCAGCCTCCAAAATCCACTCAAGATGAATAACAGACTTAAACCTAAGGCATGAAACCTTAAGAATCCTAGAAGAAGATGTTGGGAAAACCCTTTTAGACATTAGCCTAGGCAAAGAATTCTTGAAGAAGACCCCCAAAGCAATCACCACAGCAACAAAAATAAACAAATGGGATCTGATTAAATTAAAAAGCTTCTGCACAGCCAAGGAAACTATTATTAGAGCAAATAGACA
>CAUYPO010073097.1:0-10684 GCA_963574435.1 Cheirogaleus major | reverse complement strand
TTTATCTAATGTTATGAATGCTAGTACAACAATTAATTCTACAAATGTTAGAATTATGATATATCTCATCTCTATCATTCAACCTTACATTACTTACATTTTCATAAGCATTTATTGACTCTAGAAGAAAATGCTTTTTTTGTTTTTTTTTTTTTGAGACAGAGTCTGGCTCTGTTGCCCGGGCTAGAGTGCCGTGGTGTCAGCCTAGCTCACAGCAACCTCAAACTCCTGGGCTAAAGTGATCCTCCTGCCTCAGCCTCCCGAGTAGCTGGGACTACAATCATGCGCCACCATGCCCAGCTAATTTTTTTTTTATATATATATTTTTTTTTTCAGTTGTCAAGATAATTTCTTTCTATTTTTAGTAGAGATGGGGTCTCGCTCTTGCTCAGGCTGATCTAGAACTCCTGACCTTGCACAATCCACCTGCTTCGGCCTCCCAGAGTGCTAGGATTACAGGTGTGAGCCACCACGCCTGGCCAAAAATGTTTTTCTTAAAGTTAACTAGCTAATATAATATACTCTCTTATTTCATATTAACTATTAATCCATTTCCCTATGTAACTATTTGCAAGTTCAACCCCAAATGGTTTTATATATAAAATTAACATCTTTCAAAGTTAACATTAGTATTGCAGCATTGTAGTCTTGCATATACAAGAAGCATAATACACATTTTTACTTCAACTGAGTAGTGGAATGTAGACACAGAAAGCGCATGACAGCTTTGTTCATGAGGCTTCTGGAATGTTCACCTATAATTGAAAGTGAATATTCAGAAACTGACATTAAATATAAACAGCATGCTGCTTTGTTCATGTCACTGATGTTGTTACACTGACTGACTGATCGTTACTCAATACAGTCATACGGTGAATGATAATGCAAAAACCCGGGGGTGGAACTCAACTCGAGACACAGCAAGCAAGGACATAGGAAGAGAACATCTCTTTCAACTGTAGAATTCTGCGGACTATGAAAATTTATAAGTATTCTTTCTCCAGAGATCTTTGGAAACAAATCAACACTTTTCTGCAGAGATCTGTTCTTTAGATCTGCGATCCCCAACCCCCGGGACACGGACCATACCTGTCTGTGGCCTGTTAGGAACCGGGCCGCACAGCAGGAGCTGAGCGGTGGTGAGCCAGCCAAGCCTCGTCTGTGTTTACAGCCGCTCCCCATCACTCGCATCACCACCACCTGAGCTCCGCCTCCTGTGCGATCAGTCACTGTCTCCCATCACTCTCAGATGGGACCATCTAGTTGCAGGAAAACAAGCTCAGGGCTCCCACTGATTCTGCATTATGGTGAGTTGTGTAATTATTTCATTATATATTACAATGTAATAATAATAGAAATAAAGTGCACAATAAATGTAATACACTTGAATCATCCTGAAACCACCCCCCCCCTCATGAAAAAATTGTCTTCCATGAAACCAGGCCCTGGTGACAAAAAGGCTGGGGACCGCTGCTTTAGATGGATGGAGTAGTGGACCTACTCATTCATTCACAAACTCATTCTTTCATACTACTGCATGTGTCAAGCACTATGTTACTGGGAAAATAGACAACTAAACAACGGCCTTGTCCTCAAGAACTTTACAGGTCAGTAGGGGAGAAAGAGCAGCAAATAGATGAATATAATACAGTGCAATCAGTGTTACAATCAAGACACCCCCTGAATGCTATGGGAACACAGAGGAAGTGAACTACCAGTCCATACTAGGGGATAGAGAGGTAGTCCGGCAGTCGGTCTGATAATTCCCTTCTGACTTAATAATTCTCTGATTTATTTATATTTTAAGAAATATAGTTTTGTTATTTTCCAGTGTATATAGTTAAGATTTATGGGAAATAATAAAACAATATACACATAGCTATGGCTTATAGAGATAAATTGATATATCTAAGATGTGTAAAATAAAATAAGTTCATTATATGATAATGAAAACAAGTATATTAGGCATCTCTTGGAGTAGCTGCCTGGCTCCTGATGATTCTCTTGTTTAAAAAGAATTTTTTTAACCACATACATATGTATCTTCAAACAATACATGTTTAGTTAACCATTAAAGAACAATGGCTCAAGTTCCCAACAGATGATGACCATGCTAGCATCCTCTTCAAAATGCCAGTTGTTTTGGAGCATCAAAACATCTCCAGAGACATCAACGTAGGCCCACAAAGCAGTCTGGCTTACTAGTGAGTGTTCATCATGTCTTTCCTCTCTTCTGGAAGGCAGTTTGGCAGTTCCTCAACAAGCTAAACATAGAATTAGCACATGATCCAGCAGTTCCACTCACAGGTATATACCCAAAGGAATTGAAAGTACCAATGTTCACAACAGCATTATTCAAAATACTCAAAATAGCCAAAAGGTAGAAACAACCCAAGTGTCCATCAACAGATGAAAGTATAAACAAAATGTCCCTGCTGATGGAAGTGTCCTGCAGGTCCCCTGAACAGGCCCACGCAGAGAAAGTTTCTGTTTCCAGGGTGCTATTTCCTGATGTTCCCTCCACCCCATAAATGTTGCAGAGAGTTGTGAATGGGTGTGATGAAAACAGCTTCCTCCCAACTCTGCACCACACTGTGTCACCTGGAACCCAGGGCAACATTACTCACAAAAACAGACCCGTCAGCTCCTCCCTGTCCATATCCACAAAGCATCTCTCAAAAGTCAAAAACCACACAAATCAAACAAAAAGAAGCAAAGAAACAAACCAAACCTACCACCCTCACCACGGGAGCTAACCTTGATCCACGAGCAAGGCCTTTCCATTCATAAACAGCCAAGAGACATTGTGTTCTCTACTTATAATCGATGAGAAGCCTCAGAAATGCTATTTAATGCCACGTCACCAGAGCAGAGGTGACCTTGTAGTTTATCCAAGAACCATCGGTGGCTAGGCGCTTTGGATCATCCAGGTTTCAGCTCAAATGTTACCTCGTCAGCGTCACTTGCTTACATCCCCTTGTTTTATTGTCTCCATGGTACTTATTCCCACCCTGTCTATTTTATTGTTTCTCTCCAGCTTCCAGAATGAACGTAAGCACCATTAGTGGGGGGACCTTCACTACCATATCCCCGGAATACGAAACAGGGCCCAACACACAATAAGTGTTCAATAAATATTTCGTGAATGCACAATAATTATTTTCGGAGTATTTACCATGTGCTAGGCACTGTTCTTAATGCCACATGTGTAATAACTAATTTAATTCCCAGAGAAATCCTGTGAGGTAGGGAGTATTATTATCCCTATTTTATAGATGAAGAAACTGAAGGACAGGGAGATTAAGTAAAAAGCCACAAATCATCAGCTAGTAAGTAATCACTTTGGTAATGATTAAAACAACAGTGAACTCTTTTTTCTTATGGTTCTATGGGTCACTGGTCTTAGCTGGATGGTTCTGGCTTGAATTCTCTCACATGATTATTATAAGTTAGTAGCTGGGGCTTGAGTCCTCTGAAGGCTTAGCTGGACTGGCCCTTCAAAATGACTTCTTCACTCACTTGTCTGGCACCTCAGCTGGGAAGACTGGACCACCCAGGGGCTACCTGAGCATCTCTCTCTCTCCACAAAGCCTCTCTACATGAATGGGCTGGGCTTTCTCACAGCACAGAGGTCCTTACCTGGCAGCCAGCTCCCCGCAAGTGCACATTTTAAGAGACAGAGGCAGAAGATGACAGACTTCTTGTGCCCTCACCCCAGAAGTCATATAGTGTCACCTCTGCCCCATCCCATTTGCTCCACAAGGCCAGCTAGCAGAAAAAGGAATACCAGGAGGTGTGGCGACTGGAGGGCCATCTTTGGAGACTCACCACTGCAGTAGTGGACCTGGTATTTGAACCTAGGCAGTCTGGCTCCAGAAACTACACTTTTAGTAACAACACTCTTAATCATTATATCATGATGTGTGTCTATTAGGAATAAATGAATAAATTCTTTACATAATTTGTATGATTAGAGGGGTCTATTCTGGTGATTTGGGACTCCAAAGGTAAATTAAAGTCTCTTTAAATTACATTACATTAAAGACAGAAAATTATTTGCAATTTTCTGACAATCCTTTCTCTGCTTCTAAACACCCTAGTTTCAAAAGTCAAGGAGAACACTGAGTTGGTACTGGGGTGGGATGTGGCTGGTTGAAGTAGGGAAGGTTTGGGAATGCTTCTATGGACAAAGTCCATGATCTTATGAAAGATCATATTTTAAATGAAGAAAGGACATAGTGAGTAGGAATGGGTATTTCCAATGGGAAGGCGCCATGCCCCAAAGGGATTACCATCCGGCTTGAAACAAGTTGGCCTGTAGACAAGTTCTACACAAACACCACACTTTTATGTCTTATTACAGCCTTGGAAAAGAGGTTAAAAAAATAATCAACATCACCACCATTTACAGAGTGCCTGCTTCTACCAAGCCCTATGCCAAGGGCCTTTCATCTCCTGCCTCCTTCAATCCTCACATCAACCTTACAAGGCAGGCTTGACCATTATATCTAGGATAACAACTTCAGAAGGTTCCAAAAACATCATCACATACCTAGTAAATGCCTGGACAGGGATTTGAATCCACGTTGGTATGACTCTCAAATGCCCATTCTTCCAGTCACTGAGCAATGCCACGAGTACAACCCTCCACCATGATTCCTGTCACTCTGTGTCATTGTTATTTGCTTCTGGGACACACCAACTAGTGACAGCCTCCTAACCTTCCCAAGCCCCATTCAGGAATGTGATTTTCCAGTGACTGCAGTCTCTGTGCCCATCCAGCACCTGATCTCCGGTAAGTACTTTACAAACAGTCTTAATGAATGAATGAATTACAATTTCTTCAGATAAGCCCAGTTGTAGCCCAGGGATTTCAGAAGGTGTGTGTCTAGCAATCATTTCTAGGGGCACTTAGCAGCAATGACATCGTCACTGGCTTCCCTATACCTCCTTTCTTGTCAGCCAGGTCCATGTAACAGCCCATCTCTGACTAAATGGTCTTTCCCTCCTTCACATTTTGGAAAACACTATTTTATTATATGCAGTGCTTAGGAGTGTCTTGAGGGGGTGAGGTGGTAAAATAGAGGTGATATTTAGTGGCAGGGCTTGTCCTTTGGGCAGCTTTCATTCCAACTCCCCACTTCTCTGTGGGTGTTTGATTTATTTTTGGATGTTTATATTGGTTTTCCAAAGACTTGCCACACTGACTCTCATGATCTAACAAATAATGTATCAGAAGACAACACTTCTTTTCTCCCAAGTTCCTAGAGTAAGAAGTTCAAGAGTGCTGCTGCCACTGTTGATAAAGCTGCTAAATTATAAGGTGCAACTGTGTAAACTGAGGATAGTGATTACATTTTTTGTAGGATCAAGGAACAACGATCCATACATATAACATTTCTGTGTGCAAGGAACATGGGACAGCAACTATCCACAGGAGCACTTTCCTACCTCTAAGCAAAATAATGTAGAAAAAAAAAAAAAAAAAGAAACTCTTATAATTAGGAGCCCTCTAAATGCTCCCCTGGTCTCCAGCATCAAGAAACCAGCAAATCAGACCATTCCCTTTTTTACTGTCAATACCTGATAGATGTTAAGGAATTTGCAAATTTATGGTATAGTTCCAGTTTGCCCATAATTTCACATCATAAATTGAATTCTGGAGGTGGGCAAGCAATGTAAAAGTAATTTCATCAGTTTTTTAAATAATACATTCTTAAAATCCTTTCTAGGTGCTTTACCTCTATTAAACTTCTCGATTTACACTGCTTTTAAAAAATGTGTTATCTTTATATTCTATTATTATAGTGATATTTCAGGAAAGAATGCCTTTTTTTGGTCATGAATATATTAATTAAAAAATATTCAAGAAAGACTTCATTTTCATGTGTTCTCATTTTCCTCTCTGCTCATTAAATCCTTTCTAAGGCATCTGTCTGAACACAGCACTAAAAATACAAGCAGTACAAATAAGCATATTTATAAAACACCAGGTTTTCAATCAATAAAAACATACTCAATTTCCATGTGAAAGAGCAAAGGAAAACAAAACAAAAACAAGCAACAGAAGCCCTCAAAAATAAGCAGAAAACTAAACAAATTTTGAAAAATTTGTTTAGGCCCAGTGGGAAAATGTCACCTACAGTACTTGCTTACTTATTTAGGATTTATATTTGCCCTGCCTCCCAGAAGGATTTAAGGCAACAAGGAAAACTTTTTAACCCTTCTAGTGTCTTATCAACTGAAACCTAATTAGAACAGTTTATATATCACAAGAATCATAAGTTTCTGAATTATACTCTCTGGATTAAAAAACAAACAAAAACCATTGTGCTCTTATCCCATTCATATGATCTTGGATATGCAGACATTCTCTGTAAATTATACTCATTTTTCCTACTTTTGAATATAAATCATATCAACTCAAGCATTGGGTTAAATTACTATTCAAGCAGCTGAAATAATGAGCCTCGTAAAACAAATGCATATGTACTTTTTTGTTTTTTTAAAACCCATAGTTAAGATTGGAATTTAAGTCTCTATATAATTCTAAATCCTACATACAGTTCAAAGCCAGGAAATTTATGTTTAAAGCCAAAATTCCATTCCTCTATCTGTCCTGCTGTGGTTATACCAGGCAAATAATAGTTACAGTAATTTTAGAACCCCTTGCTATACGCTTAAGTATAATTAGATAACTTAAACGTTGAGTTCCTGCCTAAACTCCCTATTTGTTTTCTCAAATTATATACCTAGCACTGATATTACTAGCACATCACTCTATGCCTCAATTTTCATACAGCCCCATCCCCACCACTGCTGATTTTCTTCCCATAAAGCCATATAAAAATTACTGAGAAGACATAAATCCCAATCACATTTTTAATCTACTAGTTCTTTAAACTGAATGTGAATGCCATTTAAATTTAATCAGGCTTTTGGAGGATGGATTCAGTATGATGATTTTAACATACATAAGTTACAAAATTGCCCCCGAGGCAATGGTACAGGAATGCCTTTACATAATTGTTAGGCATATTTGGAATTATTAAGGCACATGATAAATAGTCCTGTGAAGTCAAACAAAGCCTTACAGGGGACACAGTAACAATTTCTCAATCTTAGAGTAGCACAGATGTAAAATAGGTCATAACATCTTTTATTCTTTGCATGCAACGATAATTTTTATCTCTAATAATCCAAGAGCTTCAGTAATTTTTAAAAGTGAAAATCAGCCTTATTCCAAATTATCAATACTTAAAACTACCGACCTGAGCATCATAATTCACACATATAACTGTTGCTGAGTCTCTTGTCTAACTACTCCCCACCAGATGATAAACTTCCTGAGGACAGAAATGATGCCTTATCTTTTTACCCCCAGGACCCAACCCAATGCCTACTACACAGTAGGTGCTCAATAGATGTTGGTGAACGTTTATTGGATAAATAAGTACATAAGAGTGTAATTGTATCACTGAGTTATAAAATTTTGTGCTAGTCTTTTCATACCATTTACAAGTATGACGATATTGGGTAAGGTACACATTCTTTAGATCTCAGTTTCCCCACTTATGAAATGAGCATACTAATGTCTGTACCACCAATCTCACAGAATTGGATGCAAATGAAATAAAATGATTCAATATGTTTGAAGGTATGCTAAAAACCATACACAGTATTATTATTTTAGTTCTGTGATTTCTATAATAGGTATATAGTCATGTGTTGCTTAATGATGGAGAGACATTCAAAGAAATGCTTTGTTAGGTGATTTCATCGTGTGCAAATATTATACAGTGCACTTACACAAACCCAGATGGGATGGCCTAATACACACCTGGGTTATATGGCATAGCCTATCGCTCCTAGGCTACAAACCTGTATGGCATGTTACTGTAATGAATACCATAGTGTACTGTCACACATTTGTAAGTATTTATGTATCTAAACATAGAAGAGGTACAGTCAAAATATGGTAATATAATCTTATGGAACTGCTGTTGTATATGCTGTCATCCTCATCAAAACATTGGAAGCAACACATGACCGTATTTACTTCAGCTGGATAGAAAAAATAGGTAGTTATCAAAATGATAATATAGGCATTACCTGGAGAATCTGAAGACTTTTCTACATAAGATGACTTACTTTTTTTTTTTTTTTTTTTTTTACTTCTGCATGAAGTAGCTAAATAAGGAAAAATTTGCCACATACTTTTAGCTTCAATGGGACTGACTCAACCTACTGCCACATCCTTCTCCCATTTTCTGGCAAAGTTCTGTGACTCTCTGACCCCCCCACATTATTTACTTCACAGCTAAAAGGATAAAAAGTTGTTTTCCAGGGGGATCCCCACTACTAAATTTTAAAGTGCTCAAACATTTGCCAATTTTTCCCAAACCAGATTTATGCTTAAAAGAATAACTGAAACCTTAAATTGGCTTATTTCAGTACCTTTAAAATCTTTTTGGGAATAAAGAGGAGATTATAAATAATAAATAAAAACCTTGTAATTTCAATAATGATTTATAACAATAGGACCACATATATGGATTACATCATTTTAAAAACCAATTTGTAAATTATTCCCAGCTTTAAATCTAAGAACAAAACCATTTTTACCAGTCTCTGCATGCCAATTGCTATTTTGGTTAGATAATAACAGCAACTGCCTTCCACATTCAGATGTGATATTTGGTTTTAAGTTTGGGAACCTATTTTGATTAACAATTCTTATACACCTGTTCAAGGAGAGTTCCCAGAAGGTTCTAGGCTTTAAGTTTCCTCTTATTTGCAGTTGCTGTAAACAAAGGTTCAGTAGGTTCCACTTAGCCATCCATACCATATATAGCCCAAGTCAAACTCTGAATGGAGTTGCTTTCACAAGGTATTATTTAGCTATTAGTGCCTATTTTTTATTTAAAATATATTTATATCAAATCATCAATATGTAGTTCTAATTCTATTATAGGAATTATAGAATGAATGAACAAGTTATGGGTAAAATTATCAAGGAACAGAACTATTGGTGATTTGCCAAGTTTGCAATGAATTTATAATGAAACCCTTAATGGAAAGATGACTTTTATGTAAGGTCATCTTGCCTGTGGAGCAAGAATGCAAGGTGCCTGGTGGGCTTTATCTCACTTCCCATTCACAGCCTTGGGAACACATCCTAGCAGGCAGCTCCCCGTGCTCGCATCGCCCCTGAAGTCACCTGTGTGTCTCCAGCACCTGGCACCAAGCTTGGTGGGCTCTTCTAAACATTTCTTGCCCTATGTGGCAATGAACTACATCACACTGACTGTGTTTTTGTTCACAATGGTCCACTCTCCCCTACTTCCTTTAAAGATCTCAGAGATGTTACTGTCCCCTGCACACAATCTTGTCCTGCAGGAGAACCACTGTAACAGAGGGGTCCAAGTGGTCAGATGTCAACATTTGGAGTTTCATTTCTTGCTGCAGGGCTTGGAACAGGTGTAGCTACTGGTTCTCCTCTTTAAATCAATTAGGGTGACCTTTGCCTCACCTCAATTCTGTTGTTCTTCCAAGCCTGCTTAGAAGAAGGCTGGTCACCATTTTCTAAAGGATTATATATACCCTAGCTGTCATCACACTCAACATCCCCATATATGAGGACTAGGGTGTTTTACGCAGATGCCCCTTAGGTTACAGTCCCCAAAATCAACTCCTGCAGGAAACTAAGAATCCCTCATCCCCATCATGGATTACAAAATATTTAACTATTTTGTAACACTCAAATTCTCTATGATTTAGTCTCTAGTCATATATTTTTGAGAACATACTCTGCAAAATTAATTAGTAAAACCTAAAATTAGTTGAGGTCACCAAGAGCTGGTGGCCAAAAAGATAGAGCTGAGTCAAGAGGCTTGAGTTCCAGTCACAGATCCAACAACTGTGGAGAACAAGTATCAACTTCCCTATTTGCAAAGCAGCACGGGGCACCTTTGTCTGCGACCTATCTTTACATAAGTAAAATTAACACCAAAAATTCTCTAGAACAGCATTTTTGAACGAAACTTTTGGTCATGACGGAAATATTCATATTATCTGTTGTCCAGTATCGTAACCACTATCCACATGTGGCTGTCGAGCACTGGAAATGTGGCTGATATGACTGAGGAACTTTTTTTTCTTGAGACAAGGTCTTGCTTTGTCACCCAGGCTGGAGTGCAGGGTCACCATCATAGCTCACTGCAGTGTTGAACTCCTGGGCTCAAACAGTCCTCCTGCCTCAGCCTTCTGAGTACCTGGCCACATAGGTGTGATCCTCCATGCCCAATCCATAATTTCAATTTAAAAAGCCAATGTAGACAGTGTATGGGACAGTACAGCTAAAAAATTGTTATACAAATTTTAAAGTACTATAAGGACAAATCTAAATTTCCAGCCTGCAAGCTGTACTTCCAAACCAGAAAGTCTAATACGATTGGCTAGAGAGTTTGGTTGTGACAACTGGCATTCACCTTTCTTAAAGCATACAAACATTAAAATCAGACTTTTCCCCATTCTCCCACTGGTAAGATATAGTTTAATGAAAACCATTTGGGGGTAAAAACCACCTTTCTAGGACACATCTCCAATTTGGAAGAATGGAATGGGAGGCAGGTGACTCTCCAACTACAGGAACTGAATGAAGTTTGAGAGCCACTCTGAGACC
>CAUYPO010073096.1:0-11197 GCA_963574435.1 Cheirogaleus major | reverse complement strand
AAGGTTATCATATACATTTAGAAAAAATCAACATACAAAGGAAATAAAAAATGATGAAAATAGTAATGGAAATTAATGAAGAAAATATCTATGGAATCAGTAATAACATCATTCAAATGCAAAAGTGGTTTGATCCACGGGCATCAAAATTATTTATGAATGTATCAATAAAGAAAATATAATATATTTAAGAAAAATGAGGCTGGGCGCAGTGGCTCACGCCTGTAATCCTAGCACTCTGGGAGGCCGAGACGGGCAGATCGCTCAAGATCAGGAGTTCAAAACCAGCTCTGAGCAAGAGCGAGACCCCATCTCTACTAAAAATAGAAAGAAATTAATTGGCCAACTAAAAATATATAAAAAAAATTAGCCGGGCATGGTGGCGCATGCCTGTAGTCCCAACTACTCGGGAGGCTGAGGCAGGAGGATTACTTGAGCCCAGGAGTTTGAGGTTGCTGTGAGCTAGGCTGACACGGCACTCTAGCCCAGGCAACAGAGTGAGACTCTGTCTCAAACGAAAAGAAAAAAGAAAAATTGAGGAAAAGAGAGGAAGACAGTGAGGAAAACTACTCTGTAAAATAACATCTCCTTTTGTTAATATAAAGCATGCAGCATTTATACTCATCTCTACATATGTGCTAGCAAAATCTCACACAATTTACCTAATGTATAAAAGCAACTCATTGTTTAAGAAATATTTAATTTAGCCAAATTATGTTAGAGAAAATGTAGTAAAAAAAAATCCAAGACTTTACACTTTAATACAACTGGAGTTGATGCCAACTTAATATCTGAATAAATTATATATAAAATATATGCTATAGATATATGCATATATACCAGACACACATAGACACTTAAAACGATATATATTTTTCACAAAAGCATAAAGAAAATTAAAATTCTTATATGTATAATAGCTTAAATTTATTTCAAATAGAAGATGTTAAGCTCAAATACCCTATTAGTTAAAATGTATTATATTATTACATTTTTAAAATCATTTTGTAAATATCTAGTTGTTCGATCACCTTAGATCAAGTTTTTTAAAACTACATGCATATTCACAACTGTAATTTCCTTCATTTGTCTTATAATAAAAACATTATATGAAATTGATTTCTTTTAATTTTATAAGTACATTTATGCAAAATAAATATAATTCAAGCCAATATCTTGATATTTATAGATAATTTACTTCCTTGATTTTTTGATTTCACGTAAATAAAAATACTAATCTTTACACACATGTTGTATTATGTATGTAGTACGTTTTGTGTATGTAGTATTCTGTGTATAGTGTGTTTTATGTATTTATGTTAAGGTGTCAATAAAGTTAACAGATTTCTTTAAGCAAACTAAATAATGTCATATAATATGAGAATAAAATTTCACTGTGTCTTTAAAACTCCAAAGTATCTGAAAATTAGTATAATATTTTTAGCTAGTGATGGAAAAATTTCCAGATGGTAAAAAATGTGAATGATAAAAATAGACAAATTGAAATTAGAACTGTGATGGATTAATTTCCTCTTGGTTGTCCTTATGTTGTTTATATTCATGCCAAATACATGAGCCAATAGTCTCAAAAAACACAGACAGTAAAGAAAAGGAAAGTAAAGGAAAATTCCTAAAGTAGTTTTTAATAACATTTGCAATTTGAAAATCCAAATAACTGTCCATAAAATAATCTTGGTTCTCATCATGTTTAGTTTTTCAAAACGTATGTCTTAAACTTTAAAAGCCATTTCTTTCACATGCTTTTGAATGTAAGTGCATATCGGGTGATTACTAGAAATAATGTGGCCAAAGTTGGAGCTCTGCTTGCCTGAGAAGATGAAGCCATCTCTGAGATGTCACATGAACAATCAAAACATCCCCAGTTAAAATAGGTCTGCTATTTTTCCTTGAAAAGTAAGAATGAGTTTATCAAACACATGAAATAAAGTAAGCATGCACCAAGAAAAGTATAATTCTCCCAAAGTTGAGGCTAAATTTTCCATTATTTTTATGTCTAAAATTAATTTCTATCAATGAATTATAAACTTCCACAATAGTTCACGAAAGACACTAAGGTCCACTAGCGATGTTCTTAGGTCTGAAAAAGCAACAGTGAAAGCTGACTTTTAATCCCCCCAACTGGTCACAACTGTCTCTTTTGACAGTTGTGTAGCTACTGACCACCTGTGGTAAAAGCCCTGGCAGGCGTTGGACCCTCTTACCCTGGAGGAAATAGCATTAAATATCACACTCACTGCACATGCAATGAAACATAAATTAATGGAAATGTTCCTGAGTGGGATATTTGCACATCTTATGTCTCCGGGCTACTAAAATAATCTGTTCTTTACTTTTAATGTTTTTTACCAATAATCAATCATTCTATTTCAATATTTCCCAAACATGCTTCTCAGATATACCAAGGCTAAGTCTTCTGTGGCTAAATAATATCTCTGAGAAATGTTGGGATAAACACACTAACTCCACATCTTTGGCATAGACATCCTCAAATGCATTAGCATGCTAATGAGCACCGTTGGTCTCCAGGAGAACACTGTTGCGTGTGGTTGTTCCAAGTGTATAAATATAAATTATGCATCAGCTAGAGTCCTCTTGTCCTTCAATTTCTGGGTACCATTGCTCCAAACTCTGAGCTCTCGTTCTTTGGATTTTGAAAGTATCATGTCTACTACCAAATTCTTACAAATCTCATTGCAGATTGGAGGCAGGTTGAAGAAATCACAATGGCAAGTTTTGGGACCCAGAAGCTTATTTAATTTTGTAAGCACTGTTTAGGAAAAAGTAATATAAAATTACTAATACATAATAAAGCATAAAATTTAATATTTACTTGCAAGGAAATAAAGAAATCACAATGAACGATGCACATTTTAAAAGCTGAAAAATTCCACAAACATTGCAATGTCCAGACAAATAATATTTGTATTAATTATATGAAACACCTTTATTATACTTTTCTTACACTTTTCTTATACTTTTCTTATAGTTTGTAGCTATACTCTTTGATAGTTTCTTTACATGACAACAATTTTGCAATAATTTTTCTGTGGAGAAAATAAATGGCAGTTTCTTGGCATGGTTGATTAAAGTTTGAGGCTTTTTTTTTTTATTTTTGGAAGTTTAGAAAGTTACTTTCAATTTAACAAATTGTTCTTGATGATATCAAGTAATTTTTAGGATATTGTCAAATCTGGGGACTCCTTGACGCTTTCTTTCATATATGAACTGTACTATTTCAGAGTGTTTCAGGTGTTTTTGTGTGTTGATTGGTATTAACTAGTCCTTGATTTGGTGATGCCCACCCACTTTGTCCCCAGTGTCTTTGTTGAAGTGACATATTATGTTTATGTATGTTATCTTTTTTTTTTTTTTTTTTGAGACAGAGTCTCACTCTGTTGCCTGGACTAGAGTCCCGTGGTGTCAGCCTAGCTCACAGCAACCTCAAACTCCTGGGCTCAAGAGATCCTCCTGCCTCAGCCTCCCAAGTAGCTGGGACTACAGGCATGTGCCACCATGCCCGGCTAATTTTTTCCATATATATTTTTAGTTGTCCAGCTAATTTCTTTCTATTTTTAGTACAGATGGGGTCTCACTCTTGCTCAGGCTGGTCTCGAACTCCTGACCTTGAGCTATCCACCCTCCTAGGCCTTCCAGAGTGCGAGGATTGCAGGCGTGAGCCACCACGCTCAGCGATGTTATCTTTATTGGTAACAATATTTCATGTTAATTTGATATTTAATGTGTTTATTATGATTCACAACTCTCCCTATGTGATCTATCACTATTCACTACCCATTTTGATTAGTATTTAGCTTAATTTTGGCTCTCAACATTGTCATCCAGTATTGAACAAATGGATTGTTTTGTGTGTGACTTTATAAATGCAAGTGCTTTTTACTAGCAACTTTTAGAAAAAAACCTTTAGAGAATTACAAACGTAGAAAATGCTTTCTGCAAGAGCAAGAAAAGATGCCAATGCCACTTGGAGTTATAAATTGAGACCAAAGAATCTATGCATTGATGAGATATCAAATTGGAAGTTGATAAGAGTATCAATGTTACTTTTCAAGAATACTATAAAAACATAAACTAACCACCCTCATCTGTTTTCTGTAGTCATAACAAATGTATTTGCAAAATAAACTGGTTTTCCCAAGACCCCGAGGTTTTAATACTTTTGCTAATGTGGTCCTGTAATGTTTCAAGGTAATATTTTATGTTTAATGTTTTTGTTGATATTTACACATGACACAAAAAATATAGATTAGACTATATTTTCTTATATTTTTATTTATATATCAATAAAATATACATTTTATAAAATATATATTTTATTTATATATATTATTATATATAAAAAAATATATATTTTATTGATATCAATTAAATATAAAATATTTATATATTATATTCCATTTTATTCCAGACACACTGGAACAGAGTGCATTGTTCAAATAGTTATTATTATCTGCCTCAACTTAGGAATATGAAAATCCCTAAATATACATCTTGAATAAGAAGACACATTTTCAAGATCATGACATGTTGAAAATTAGAATCTTTAGAAAAACACACCAAGGATGGAAATGAACAAATAAACTGCCATGAGAATTATCTTTATCAATGCTAGTCATTGCAATGAAGGTTTTGTTCAAATATAGAAAGTATGTGGGAGGTTATAAAAAAAAGTTTCACTAAGCCTTAAGGCTGTGTAGAGTCTGTGAAAATCACAGCAATTTACTAATATGAAGAATAAGAAAGAAGGACAACAATTTTGTCTTCCAAAAGGACATACAACAAATATCAGTGAGAATTTGAAGACATTGCCCATAGTTTATGCCTTAACACAAGCACAATTTCAGACATGAAACAGACCCAGACTTAAATAAAAAAATTTATTCCCATGTGCTGTTGACTAGCATGGGAAGGACTTATTGACTATTATTAGGAAATGAGAATTTTAGAAAGTTGATTTTCTAATAAGATTAAAATTGTTCAACTTCTATCTAAGTAACTTCTGCAACATGATTAGCATTAAATATAATACATTACTTACAAAAAATCTAAAACCCCAGACTAACCACGAGAAAGTATTAAACAAACTAAATTCTACAAAATTCCTAACAAATGCTCTTCAAAACTGTCAAGGTCATAAGAAACAAAGCAAACTAAAACACTGTGATATTAATAGATATGAGGAGACAGAGGAGACATCATGACTAAATGCAATGTGTTATCCTGGACTGGATCTTAGAACAGGAAAAGACCGCTAGTGGAAAAACTGACAAAATCCAAACTCTGTAGTTTAGTTAATAGCATTGTACTAATATTAATTTCTTAGTTTTGACAGACAGTTATATAACACATTGATATTAGGGGAAGATAAATGAAATTACAGGAAATCTTCATACTATCCTTGCAATGTTTGTGTAGATTTGAAAGTATTCCAAGATAAAAAGTTTGTTAAATTTTATAATACAATAATAAATTTAGAGGGTCTTTTGTAACATATCTCTAGGTACCGTTTATCATTCAGGACAAAGTAATAGTGTATTGGTTTCATGATTCAGACAGTTTATTCACAATATTTTCACTATTAACACCAATGTGAGGATTACAGTGATTAAGAATATAATACACACATCACACATATACTGTATGTCAAAAGTAAATAACATTTGCACATAGAAATAGTAAGTTTGATTATCAGAAGTCCAACTTGTATCTAATCAAACTGATGTGCCCACGGGATTAATGTTATAAACAAAATAAAACATTCTCAAGAGTTTATAAAGTTTTAAATATTATAACAATACTAATTATTATTACCCAACATTAATAAATAATGCTACATATCTGGCATTGTTCTAAGCATTTCATTCACTGACTTATTTAACAAATATTTAATGAGTTTCTCTAATGCGCCTGACACTGTTCTAGGCACTAGAGATACAGCAATAAACAAAGAAGGTAGCGTCTGCTGCGGAACTTACATGCTAGTATGGGAGACGGGTAGTAAATAGATGCACAGTAAATGTACAATGTGACGCAATTGTAAGTACAATTGGGAAAAATGAGTCAGGGGAGAGGCCAGGGAACCTTACCAATGGAGGAAACAGTCCTCAGCGAAGTGAGGTAACAAAACCAAGGACATTTTGGGGAAAGGTATTCCAGCAGAGAAATGAGCAACTTGGAAAAAAATTATAAAAACAACAAAACCTATCTTGATCTATAGCTGATAATTAAACAAATCACTGATATGTTATCAAATTTATAACTAATAGGGATGGGGCCATGTCTATACAAAGCAGCAAATTTTAAAATAAGTGTTAAAACTCCTTACTATCAATTTTACAGGGATACACACACACACACACACACACGTGTGTTTTTCTTTCTGTTCTCTCTTTTCCTTTCGGTTCACTCCTTTCTCTTTTTCAATCAGGAATATGTCCAGCACCTTCATTTGCCACTCACTTCTTTTTGTTCAACCTTATGTAGTCTCACTTCCCTTCAAAAGTCTTAAATCATTTCTAAATTTCTGACTGAAATTCTCAATCCTCATCAGAATTAACAAACACTAACCATAACTTCTCAAACATATTGCCTGGCTAAGAGTTTAAGACAATTTCTGAACATATTGTGAATATATCAAAATGCATATTTTCTTGTCTCTGTGTCAGTATTTCACAGAAGTCTCTTAAAAATTTGTAGGGAAGAACAGTTTGTAATAAGCCATGCAAGAGAAGGACAGGAAATATGATAATAAGTTCTAAATATATTAGCATGATCGATCTTTGTGAGTTGCACATGTACTATTTCCTACACAACTTTTTTGAAAATAGTCCTTGGGAGAAATTTGTCATACACATTCAAAATTAATGGGCTAGGTTGTCATGAATAAATGCTAAAATCCATGGAGCCAGTGGTTATTGTTTTGATTCTGTGTGAAAGGCATTATCAAACTGCCTGCAGCCCAAGTTTAGATATTATCTTTGTTAAAAAGTGGGAGCACATCTTTTGAAGATGCTTTCAGATATTAATTGATAGCAGTGTGCTGAAATATCTGATTTTTCTAATAATGTGTCAATACAAATAAGTTGAATTATTTAAGAACAAGAGCAAACAAAGATAAATAACTTTTCTTAAGTCAAGAATTAAAGGGTCAGCGTTTCTATTTTTCAATATCCCTTATATAATACCCCTTAAATTTTTAAAATCCATTAAAATTTTTAATACCCCTTAAAATATTTCTCTTAATTAATCCTTTTTTCACTTTCCTAAAGTATATAGCTAACATTGCGTGTACATTTCCAGATGTTCATGATCAACTTAATGCCTTTAATTTAGTTAAGTCCACATTAGCTTTTGCTAATTATTGTTAAAGTAAAACAATCAAATAGCGGAAGGAAAAATTGATCATAACTGGCAAGCTATCATCTTAGCAAAGTTAGTGTCTACATTCAGTCATGTCAAAAGTAAATTTTGTTTTTTTCTTTTTCAAAAAGAAAAGTGTGTAGCTATTTGGTACAAAATGAATGTTTTTTTAACATCAGCCATCATAAAAGCATGTTCACCTCAAGTAAAGACTATTGAAGGTTAGTATTTATACTACATATCATTCTTTAGCAACGTAAAATTTAAACTGCATGCTGTATGCTATTTTAGAGATGCCATGAAGGATGGGTTTGGGTGAGCTTTAGAATGGAAGATTTGCAATTATGAATGGAAACCTTGACAAAAAGTGTCTTATGCTTTGTCAAAGAGTTTGAAAATTATCTCACATATATCATATATATAAAAGCTAGGATTGTATTTAAGGTGTTTAGGAATAATTTGACTTATCATATTCCAGAGCTTTCTAGGATCAAGAAAAGTATAAAGACTTATCTATGTAGATAAATAAGCTATCAATTTAAGATATTTGTAATAGCACAGCAATTGCTCCTCTTATTTAAAAAAAGTTAATTCTGCTTCCTTTGTAAGTATTTCTTTATTGTTTCTCTAATATAAATTGACATGTAAATGTATCTTTAAAATTATGATAGGTAGCCCTCCCAAAGTCACTCCCACTTAAACTGACTCCTAACCATAACTATCAGAAATTTAAATTATACCAGAGATACTACAAAATTTGTAAGTTTCTAGTCACCTTCCTCTTCACTTTAAAGATCTGGAAATGGAGGCCAGCAAGAGAAATCAATTTCCCCAAGTTACAAAGCTTTGCCTAGCATTCAAGATTTTTTAACAATGGAGAATTATTCTATATGTAAATTATGCCTCAATAAACCTGATTTCCAAAAGAATGAGCACTATGTTATGTGCATACATAGATTTAAAGAAAAATATTACAAAATATTTAGACAAAAATTAGAAGTAAGCTAACATTTTGACACTTCTATTTTGTTGTTCTTCTTTTTACATATACCATTCTTACAAAAAACGAGGCAAGTGGGCAGAGAAGATAATATTATTTCATATTTACATGGTAGGATAAGAGAAATTCAAAGAATTAAACTCTCCTTATGTAATACAGCCAGGAGCTGTAGAACATGATCGAAAACCCTGGTTTTTTAAATCTTCTAGTTCCCTTTCAAGAATATCTTCTGTCCCCTACCCATTCCCCACACAAACTGGCAAAATATAGTGAAAAGTTCCATTTCTAAAAGCTGATAAACCACACAAACTCAACTAAACAGACAAGACACCTCTGATTACATATCCTCTAAATCTTAATTTTTCATTTATGAAGATGGGGATAGCAATACCCATCTCGTGGGGATTTGCGTGATGAGGGACGAGTGATATGCACATTCTACTCCCAGGCAACAAATGACTCACGATTGACCCTCAACAGACATCAGCCCCATTCCACCCTTGCTGTCTGTCTCCTAGTGTTAGTCTCTACCCCTGCTTCTCAAATTGGGCTATCTCTATAGATAGGAGATAGAATAGCAGAGGATATATTAATACAACAACCCTGCTGAGGCAATTACCCTCTGGGAGCTTCAATTTTACTCATATTTTGGGGGACATACTAAATAATCTAAATGATCAGTAATTTGACCTCTGTTAAACTCAGACAAGTAAGGAAATAAAAAACTAAAACTGACCTAAACTTTTAGGATTTCAAAGAAATTCTAGTCTTGTAGGTCACTTTGAGCAATACTTGTGTTTGCTCTATCATGTTGTGATTGGTATTTTGGTGGAAAGGTGTGAGAATAAAGCAAGAGAAAAATTTTAAACATGCTATATATAACCACTTTGGAAAACTCTTTGGCAGTATCTACTAAAGCTGGGCATATGCTTATCCTAGGTCCTAGCAATTCAATTCCTAGGCATATGCCTAGCAGAAATGTACAAATATGTTCACCAAAAACATGAAATTTTCTGTTTATATCAATGCTCTTTGCCATATCTCCAAACCTGAAACCACTCAAAATGCCCACAAGAGTATAACTGAGAAACTGTGATATATCCACATAAGAAAGACTATACAGAAATAAAAATCAATGCTCTAGAACTCTATGCAGTACAGGAATGAATTTCACAAACTTAACATTAAATGACAGTGGCCAGACACAAAAGACTACATGCAGTATGACTCAACTTCTATAAAAACAAAAACAAGCAAAATTAATCTACAACAATAAAACTCAGGGTAATGCCTACCATTGGGAAGGAAAAGTGACCAGAAGAGGGTGCAAAGAGGGTGCTGGGGTTGATAATGTTCTGTTTCTTGATCTGTTGTTGGTGACATGGGATATTCAGTTTGGGAAAATTCCTTGAACTGGCACACTTACTATAAGTCTATTTTTCTGTGTGCATACTATAGTTTAATAAAAGGGTTTTTTTTTTAATTGGAAGGAAATACAAAGGACTTTTCATAAAATTTTATACATTATTTCCCCATTATGTTTAGAGATTGTGGCTGAAGATATTCCTGATTTTCTGAAGATGGATAAACAACCTCAATGGAGAGGTAAAGGAGGTAAATTTCCATAGCTCTTTACAGCATTTACTGACTCAATCATACAGTGTGGTTGATTCTTACCCATAACCACCACCTACTGTCTCATATTAAACTGGGCATGCCAATAAAATTCACACTGTTAAGAAGATCACAGGGCAGGGGAAAGAGAGAGGATTTCAAAGACCTCCATCCTCCCTCATCAAAAAGAGGCAGTGAATCTGCCCACTGACATAGCTCACCACTGCTACAGCCTACAAACAGCTAGCAACTGAGAAAACCACCACACTAAGGATATCTATAACTACAGCATCAATCCAAAACCTAGATAGCCATCAAAGCACCCAAGCAAAGCCAAAGGTTTTTACCCAACATAAGCTATAAACACACCCATATGAGTGGCTGGGGGAGCACCCTCTAAACAAAAGAAAATCCAAAAAGAAGAGGCAACAGCTGCTCCAGATGGAAAGGACTCAGCAAAAGAATACCAAAAGTATAAAAAATCAGAATGAAAGGGCACCCCAAAATGGGAACACCATGTCTCTAGCAATGGTTACCAATTCAAATGATAATATTGAAATGACAGATAAAGAATTCCAAATATGGATTATAAGGAAACTGAATGAAATCCAAGAGTAAATGGAAAACCAATGGTAATAAACATGGAAGACAATTCAGGAAATGAATGAAAATTCACTAAAGAGATTGACGTATTTAAAAGAAACCAAATTGAACTTCCGAAAATAAAAAAAAAGTCATCTAAGGGAATACAAAACACAGTGAAACTTTTAAAAATAGACTAGAGCAGGTAGAAAAAGAATCTCAGAGTTTGAAGACAACTCTTTCAAACATAAATAAAACACAATTAAGTCAGTCAAAAATAAATAAAACACAATTAAGAGGAATGAACAAAGCCTAAAAAATATATGGGTTTACGTAAAATGACCAAATATAAGAATCATGGGCAACTCTGAGGATGAAGAAAATACACAAGGCCTGGAAATCCTATTTGAGGGAATAACTGAGAAAAACTTCCCTGGTCTTGCTAGAGATTTACACATCCAGGTACAAGCAGCTCAATGAACACCCGAGAGATTCATTGCAAAGTGGCAATCACCTAGTCATATGGTCATCAGACTGGCCAAAATCAACATGAAGAAGGTTCTCCTGTGAGCCATGAGTGGAAAACATCAAATAACTTACAAA
>CAUYPO010073095.1:0-11019 GCA_963574435.1 Cheirogaleus major | reverse complement strand
GTACAGACAAATCACTGAGGAAATGTGCTAAAACAGATTCTGAGCCCCACCCTTGCCACCCCAGGGATTCAGATTCCAAGGAGGGGTGAGGCCCAGGAATCTGCACTTTCAACACGCTCCCCTGTGAGATTCTGCCGCAACGTTCGTCCATGGAGCACACTTGGAAAAACACTGGGTTGTGCTCCTTAAATCCTTTCTTGCTGGATGTCTCAATAGGACTGATTCCCGGAAACCTAAATGCTGAGGAAGTCCCAATGCCTCCTGGAGCCCGTAGGGGACAGCACGCACACCTGCTTGCCTGCATCCACGACCCTCCTGCAAGGAAGGTCGCCACACCTGGCCTTTGGCACTTAGCTCTCCAACACAGGACGCAGTGATGGTGAGATTGCAGGCCGAGGTCCCCAGGCCTCCTGCCCAGCCAGCTGGCACTGCTCCACCCAGGGTGGCACCCTGCAGAGGCCACCCATTCACTCCTGCTCCTGGCCCGGCAGAGCAGCCCCACTGAGGCCCGGGTCTTCAGTTTTCCACCCCCCAAGAGCTGCCTCTCACCATCCCTGCAAATTCCGTTGTTTCATGCCACTGATGTCAGTGTCTGCATCTTACGAACACACACCTGAACCAATGCAATGCAGGGTCTGGGGCGCGGTCCTGGGCAGAGGTGCCACGGGCAGGAATGTGACAGGTGTTTGCCAAGAGGGTTTCCCAGAACTGGCTGCCTCCAAAACAGGCGTGTAAAAACCCCAAACAGCTGTCACGTCCTAGGTTTCCACCATAACAGCTATCAGCATTTGAGCTGCTTTCCGATGATTTAACATGAGAGAGCAGCCCTCGGAGGCGACGGCCCGCCTCTTGTGAGCAGCATTTAAAGAGGATGAAAAGCACCCAGAGAGCCAGGGTGATGATGAGTGGCAAGAAATGTGGAAAAAATGAAAAGCAGATTATAATTCTCCGCGGTGCCTTGGACCAGACCTTCCCAAGGCTGCAGGCGCATGGAAAACCCGGGAACCTCTTCCAGGCTTAGATTCCACACGGAGCAGGTGGATGACAGAGATGCCAGGACGCAGACCCCAGGAAGAAGCCCCTGCCCAAGCACCATGGTGGGCTTCGAGAACTCTGTGGGAGAAAGGCAGGGGAGCTGACCCTCCTCAGGGTCACCCACAGACGCTCAGAGAGTCTGGCGGAGCCAGAGGACCCTCCCTGGACTAAAGGAGGGGAAGCCAGCCCACCTGCAGGCCCTTCCCGAGCCCCTACCTCCCACCAGACGCTGTGGGACAAAAACAAGCCCAACCTGCCAACTAGGAGGGAGGGAGGGAGGGAGGGAGGGATGTATGGGTGGATGGATGGATAGAAAAGGGAAAATAACAAGTGTTGGCAGGATGTGGAGAAACTAGAACCCTGCTCATTGCAGGCAGGGATGTAAAATGGTGTGGCGGCTGTGGAAACATCTTGGTGGTTCCTCAGCAAGTTAAACACAGAATTGCCATGTGACCCAGCGATGCTACTCCTAGGTATCTACCCAAAAGACTTGAAAACCAGTGTTCTAATTAAAGCTTGTACATGAACATTCATAGCAGCATTGTTCACAATAGTCGAAAGGTAGAAACCGCCCAGATGCCCATCCACAGATGAATGAATAAAATGTGGTGCATCCACCCGTATGATGGAGTAGGAGTTGGCCATAGAAAGAAGTACTGACACATGCCACAACATAGATGAACCCTGACAACATGCTAAGTGAAAGGAGCCAGATGCAAAGGCCACGCATTGTCTGATTCCATTCGTATGAAACATCCAGAACAGGCAAATCCACGGAGACAAGAAGACAACTGGTGGTTGCCAGGGGCTGGGGAGAAGGCAGTGGGGGTGGGGTCACTGCAGAGCACAGGGTTGTGTTTGTTTAGGGGAGATGACAATGTTCTGACACTGGATACGAGTGTCGGTTGCACATTACATATGTCCTAAGTGTCACTGAATTGTACACTGTAAAACAGCTAGAGTGGTGAATTTTACATTATGTGTCTTTTACTACAATTAAAAAAAAATGAGCCCTACCAGCCAGAATTTATAATTTAAAAAAAGAAACAAAAAAAAGAAGCTAACAGTGATGCTCTGTATGATAAAGGCACCAGTGGGGAAGGCCAGATACCACAGGCCGTGGAAAAGCGAGTCATAACTCGGATGGGGGAGGGTGTCAGCAAGGAAGGCTTCCTGGAGGCAGTGGTATGTAAACTGGAAAGGAAATACTGGAGTATGCAGAGAGGAGGTGTGGAGAGGCTGTAGGAGAAGAAGGTGAGGTGACACAGGCAGGTGCAGAAGCCCAGGGACCTGAGAGCCTCGTCATCTTCCCAGGGATTCGGAGGAGCAGGTGGGAAGTGTGCAGAGACCACGCAGAGCACAGCCCCGGCTGCAGACACCTGCAATAAGGAGGTCAGTCCATTCCCAGGGGCTGCCAGTCCAGCTGACCTCAGGGAAGAAGAGAACAAGGCATCTGCAGCCACAGCCTCAGGCAAAACCCTCTGAGAAAGGCATGCAGTCACCAGGAGGATGTTCCAATCATCCCAGCTCCTCCGCAGCTCTCATTCCCGCACCCTCGCCCAAGCCCTTGTCTGCAGAGACACAGTGGAACCAGGAGGAAGGGACTCCTCTCAAAGGAGCAAATGGTACAAGGACTCGAACTTTGGCTCAGTGCTGCTGACTTTCACTCAGGTACTGCCTCCACTCTACAGTTAGGGAAACTGAGGCTCAGGCTGCTAAAAGGCTTTCTCAGAGTCATGTGGGCCGTGAGTGGCGGGGCAAGGACTCGGCCCCAGACAGCCTGAGCTCAGTCTTGGGTGCGTGACACACAGGGCCAGCTGGGGAGGGGACACAAGGAAAGAGGATGGAGGAGACGCCTCCCAACGCCCCCCAACCCCCGTGACCCCATCACTGCAGAAGGAGACCCGGGTGCGGGTAATGCTTTGCCTTCCCCTCCAACCCCTGGAGACCGGGCAGCATCCAGCTGCCCTGCAGGGACCGGCCCTGGAGCCCGTGGCTTCCCCAAAGGGCCTCCCTTCTCCAGTTCTCCGCCAGGCCCAGCCCGGTGTGCGCTGTCTGCCTCCTCCCCGTGCCCTCCTCAGGGCAGTGCACGCTCCGCTGGGACCCTGGGGAGCCCGGGAAGGGCCTGCCCTTGCTTCTAAGATCAGGCAGGGACTTCCCAGGTCCCCAGGACTTCCTGCCACCCTGGGCACCACTTGGCTCATTAACGCGGCCACACCGCTCAGCTTCGGAAGCATTTGCTACTCTCAGGTGCTCCCAGATGGCTTCAAAGTGTTCACAGAGCTTCCTACGGTCACCGGTCACAGGCACCTCCCACCTCTCCTGCCCGGAGCAGGTCCCAACTGCCCACGCCTCCCACAGAGAGCCACACTCTGCAAAGGACAGACACGTTATCTTCATAAAATGCGAGATTGCTGTGCATCCGCAGAGGCTTGAACTGAGTTAAAATATTGAAAGCAGCAATAATGCTGCAATTATTTAATTAGGGGAAAAATGAAAGATAAGAACCTTTATCTAACACTTCAAATCACTGCGAGAAATTCGTCCTGAATAATAGGTAACTTAGATCCCATCCTCCGGCCAGAGGCTCCAGCCGCCCTGAGTCGGTCTCTGCTCCTGAAACAGAGCCGTGCCTCTGTGTCCTTCACGTCCTCCCCACCTCGTTCTCCCGCCCCAGCCCAGCCCAGCCGGGAACATTCTGCTCAACTCTCAGGCCCAGCTCCCGTGGCTCCTGAGAAGCCTGCCTCAGCTGCTTCTGGCTGAGCTGGGGCCCCGTCCCCTGAGCTCCCTCCGAGCCGCGCACACACCCTGTTGTGGTCTCTGCTGCGCTGTCCGCTGGACATTTGCCTCTCTGGTTCCTTGTGAGAGCTCCCACCCCTGACTTTGAGACAAAAATGGACTCATGATCGTTTTCCCACGTCGGGCAGAGCCTGGCGTACAGGGAATGCCTCAGCCACAATTGCTGAGACAAGGAAGCCAGGGCTCCCGAAGAGGGCACAGGCTTTCCTGGACCCTACGGAGGCAGTTACAGCACCAAACACAGAGCCTGCGTGTGTGGTTCTAGTCCTAAGCTGGGGCTTTAACACCCCGTGCAGAACAGCCAGACGTAGTGGCTGCAGGAAGACTGACAAAGTCACATGGTCCGGCTGAGCAGGGAGCAAGGCAGGCAGGTTCTTGTCCCCTAGAAGCTCATACTTGGCAGGGAGCAGGTGGAAACAGGCAGTAAGTGTAAGGCCGATGGCCCCCCTTCCCCTTTTTTTCCTTGCCTCCCTACCTTGAACCCGCCAAGCCCCTGGGCCGGGGTGTTCTGTTGGTAACAGGCTGCGCCGTGCTGCAACCGCATCCCGTTGTCAGTGACACATCTTGACTCAGACAAACCGGCAAGGCAAGGCAGAAGGACGTCCAGGTGCAGAACTTCCTGCTCAGACCCTGCACCCCCTCCCCAAAAGCAGTTGCAGCTCCAGATGCAGAACTTCCTGCTTAGACCGTGTATCGCCCCAGAAAAATATTTGCAGCTCCCCTATAAAAGGCTAGCCCACAGTCCTGGGTGTGCGACTTCTGGGGCCCTTTTCTCTGGGACCCTTGAACCTCGCCTGGGAGTGCTTTTAGTAAACGCCACACTTGTTTGTGACAACTTGGCCTCTCATTGCATTCCTTCCGCGGCCACAAAACTTACAGTAAGATAAACACAGGAGGATTTTTAGAAGAGAGACTGCACCTGCTGTGTGCAGCTGCCAAGCTAAGGACTGAGGATAGAGAGGTAGTCGCCGGGTCTCACTCCAGCAGAGATCAACATCTAGTGAGGAATCCGTGAGCCTTTATTGTGAAAACTCAAATAATCCCCAGGACTCCAGATGCCAACTTCTCAAGCCACAAGTGCAGACATAGGAAAAGGTAACTTTTATTTTTTCTCTATTTTTAAAACTTTATTTTTTCTGACTTCAACTTAATTTCTACCATAAGCTCCAGCCACCAGTGGTGGGAGTGTGACTTTAGATAGCTCAGGTTAAGCCGATTCAGTTCCGCATCCCCTCCCTGCCGTTTCTCCCCAGGGTAGCATCTCCATTCAGGAGGGAAGTTTGTATTGTGTCAAGCAGAGGAGGAGGGAGGGAGGGGATCCTTGGTGTCATCTGTCTAACTGACAGCTGCCATGGTGCCCTCATCCCCTCCAGTCACCAATCCTTGGCATCGATTTCTGCTAGCATCCATGAGACATGCTCAAGGTCACCTGGCCTATTAGCAGGGTCCGACAAGGTCTGGGTGAAATCTTCTCACCCCAGCTTCCAGAACCGTTCAGCTCAGCAGCCATCTCTACCTCCTATATCACTCTTTCAGGGGGACTGCCAGAGTTAGCAAATAAAAATACAGGATACCCCAGGTTCCATCCAGCCACTTTATCTTTCAGAGCCTCGAGAGGTTTGGGGATATTATTTTCAGTGCTCTGGGGCTTTGCAAATCCCTGTGGCACATTCACGGATCTGTTCTGTGTAGACCCCTCACTGCACTCCACGCCCCTCCTGTTGCTACACCACACATGGGTGGGGGGCGAGGGCTTTGCTGCTCTCTGGGCCCAACAGGGCAGTGAGGCTCGGGCCTCTGCTCTCAGATCCCCAGGCTTGTCTGGTGCTCATATCGCCCCTCCCTCTCAGCAGTAGTTACCCACTTGCTTGTGGGTGGGGGGACTTAGGAGAAGCCCCTTTTCACAGCCCCACACTAACCTCTGACTCTGTGGTTCCCTCTCTAACTCTCCCCAGCCAATGTCCAGAAAAAGGTTTTTTCTTCTCTAGAGCAAGAAAATTGGCTCTTTCGTTCTCTTTTAAATCTTATTTATCTTATATCTACACCTCAACTTTTAAAATAAAAGATGAAGATTGACTATTTAGTTATCTATTACATTTTGGCAGAACTTACTTTACCAGCCCTACCCTGAAGACAGCAAGTTTAGGGGGGAGTAGGAGAAAGAATAGATGATGAATTCAACATGTCACTGAGAGAACTTCACTTCCAAATGGGCTAGGTAACTGACTAGTGCTTCTAGCTGATAAAATACAGAAATAACCTATATTAATACAAGCCCTCCAAGAAGCAGACAGTCAGATTGACCTTCAATCACATTATTGGGAAAATGCCTTATATGGAGAAGGGAGAGTCATCAGACCACGATGCAAGTCTCATGGCCAGTGAAGGAGAGTAAGAAGGAAGGAGACGTCCCAGGCTGTGATGCAGTCAAGGGAAGTTCAGTCAAAGCCATCGGAGAGAGCAAAAACCTAAGTCAGCTGGTGGAGGAGTCCTGTGTCTCTTAGGAATGGATTGGCCTTATATCCTTGGGGCCCTCAGTCACTAGCTGGGAGAAACCCATTGAAGGTGTGGCCTCAGCACAAAGGCAGGGATAGATTGCAGAGCTCAACAGCTGGGGAGCCTGTTCAATTATGCTCCCAGTAGATGGATGTTTGCAAGGTTCATTATCACGCCAACCACATCAACTGTTTGGAGGTACAAACGAGCTTCTAAGGCAATGAGGATCAGAGAGGCTAAGATTCCAGAAAAGGAAGAGTTCTAGAGAGAAAAGTTGGATGCCACAGGCTGTTACCTAGGGAGGTTTTCCAATTCTGAGTAGGGAAAGGAGGCTGAAAATCTTGTGTAAATTCAGTGAAAAACTAGATGAAGTGTAACTACAGGGAGACAGAAAAACCAGCAGAGTTATGGTAGGCATTTGGGAGTCCTCCAGAACATGGACCTGTTTCTTGTCAACATTAGTTTTTACACAGAATGTAAGCTAAAAAATATAAGTGGAAAATTTCAAAAAGCACAGTATCATGAGACATTTGCATTCAGGACCTTCCAAGAAGAGGGACCTTGAAGAATATACAAAAAAAAAAAACCTGGAGGGTCAGAGATTAATCAAAGTAGACTGAGCCTTACTAAACTGCAACCCATCATTAACTCAATATAGACCCTGATTGTATTGGCATAATCAGCTACTTCTCTATGTTCCCATTGGAGAAAAGAGTCAAATACTCTCTAGAGGAAGAAAAAAAATTCTTTTTCTTGCTTAATTGCTCTGGCTAGGACTTCCTGTACTAGGTTGAATAGAAGCAGTTAAAGTAGGGATCCTTATCTTGTTCCAGTTCTTAGGGAGAATGCTTTCAACTTTTCCCCATTCAGTATGATATTGGGTATGGGCTTGTCACATAAGGCTTTTATTATTTTCAGGTGTGTTCATTCTAGGCCTAGTTTGTTGAGGGTTTTTATAACAAAGTAATGCTGGATTTTATCAAATGCTTTTTCTGTATCTATTGAGATGGTCATATGGTTTTGTTTTTAAATTCTGTTTATGTGGTGAATCACATTTATTGACTTACTTATGTTGAACCATCCTTGCATCCCTGGAATAAAACCCACTTGATCATGGTGTATTATCTTTTTGATGTACTCTTGGATTCAGTTTGCCAGTATTTTGATGAAGATTTTGGCATCCATGTTCATCAGGGACAGTGGTCTGCAGTCTTCTTCTTTTGATATGTCCTTTCCTGGCTTTGCTATCAGGGTGATGCTGGCTTTGTAGAATGAGTTAGGGAAGAGTCCCTCATTCTAGATCTTTTGGAACAGTTTCAGTAGGATTGGTACCAGTTCTTTGTATATCTGGTAGAATTTGGCTGTGAATCCATCTGGTCCTAAGTTTTGTTGTTGTTGTTGTTGAGAGATTTTTTTTTAAATTACTAATTCAATGTCACTACTCATTATTGGTCTGTTCAGGATTTCTATTTCTTCCTGATTCAAGTTTGGGTGGTTGTATGTTTCCAGGAATTATTCCATTTCCTTTATATTTTCTAGTTGGTGCCTATAGAGATGCTCATAGTAGTCAGATGATCTTTTGTGTCTCTGTAGTATCAGTTGTACTCTTTCGTTTCTCATTTCTCATTGAGCTCATTTGAATCCTTTCTCTTCTTTTTCTGGATAATCTAGGTGGTAGTGTATCAATTTTGTTTATCTTTTCAAAGAACCAACTTTTCATTTCACTGATCCTTGGTTTTATTATTTTGGTTTTGATTTTGTTTAGTTCAGCTCTAATCTCTATTATTTATTTTCTTCTGCTAGCTTTGGGTTTGGTTTGTTCTTGTTTTTCTAATTCCTTTAGGTGTGATGTTAGGTTGTTAATTTGTGATCTGTCTTATTTATTTAGGCATTTAGAAGCATAAACTTCACTCTTAGCACTGTTTTTGTTCTGTACCCCAGAGGTTTTGATAAGTTGTGTAACTATTATCATTCATTTTTAAATTTTTTTATTTCCATCTTAATTTTATTATTGACCCAAAGATCATTCAGGAACAGGTTTTTTAATTTTCATATATTTTTATGGATACAATAGCTGAAAAAAATAAAATGCCTAGGAATATATTTAACCAAGGACGTGAACGTTCTCTACAAGGAAAAGTACAAAATACTGATGAAAGAAATCCAAAATGACACAAACAAATGGAAAAACATCCCATGCTCATGGATTGGAAGAACCAATATTGTTAAAATGACCATACTATCCAAAGCAATCTATAGATTCAATGCAATTCCTATCAAAATACCAACACCATTCTTCACAGAATTAGAAAAAACAATCCTAATTAGCTGGGCATCATGGTGCACACCTGTAGCCCCAGCTACCTGGGAGGCTAAGGCAGGAGGATTACTTGATCCCAGGAGTTTGAGGTTGCAGCAAGCTTTGATGTTGCCACCACAGTCTACCCAGGGTAACAGAGCAAGACTGTGTGGGAAGGAAGGAATGAAGGGAGGGAGGGGGAGAGGGAGAACCCTAAAATTTATATGGAACCAAAATAGAACCTGAACAGCCAAAGCAATCCTAAGCAAAAAGAACAAAGCTGGAGGCATCGCATTACCTGACTTCAAATTACACTATCAGCCTACAGTAACCAAAACAGCATGGTATTGTCATAAAAGTAGACACATAGAACAATGGAACAGAATGGAGAACCCATTTTGTTTTTGTTGCCTAGGATTGATTTTGCTATACGGGGTCTTCTCTGGTTCCATACGAAGTGTAAAATTATTCTTTCTTTAGCAAACCTTTTAAATCATCATATTAGGAAAGGACTTTGGCAGAGACTTTGCATGTAGCATACAAAATAGTCTGTGAGGGTGAGGATCCTCAATTTTCAGTGGGTCCCATTCTGTTATCCACTTTCAATCCAGGTGCCTCTCCACCAGGAGATCCTGAATTACACCAAGATCGAAAAGGGAGGTGTCATCAAGTGAAGGGGGTTCTATCTGGATATTATAGACTCATAGATGGAAAGTGTCCCTTTTTGTGGCTGTAAAGGGGACAAAAGGAAGCACTAGTTATGTTTTGCTGGGATGTCATGCAACTTAAAGGTTGAGAGTTCACAGTAACTAAGGCAGTGGGCAAAAGAAGGACCCATTTAGGACAACACTATCTGTTTTGTAAGTTTAACAGAACATAGAATAGGCATTATGTCTCTATTAGGCCTGCTATCTGTGAACAATAAGACAAATGGAAGCTCCAAGGTGATGCCTTAAGGCCTATTCCCAGACTAAATGAGCAGTACAAATGTGTGTACCCTGATCAGAGTCAGTGTTATCAGGAAGCCCAAAGGGAACTGACATTTACTGAGTCCTACAATAATGGTGTCAGCAGTAGCATGGCAGGAAGGATAAGCCAAGAATAGGCCTGTATAACAATCAGTCATCACAGTTTGTGCCAAGAGATTAGGGCAATGGCCCAATAAAATTGATTTGCCAGTGAGAGAAGGGGTGTTCACCTGTGGGTATGGATTCTAATTGGTGATGGTGCCAATGACAGGACAAGGTGCAAAGATCATAATTGGGAGGCTAGGGTTTGGGTGGGGCTAGTGGCATGGGGATGCCATGGCATTTGGGCCCAGGGATTATGATGACCAAAGGTCTCATTCCATTGAGCCAAGGGCAGGGGTAATATCTGAGCTTATTCGAAAAGTGTAAACGGTTGGTCAGCTGTCACATTAAAATGTGCTTCCTCTGTGGCAGCCTTGGTATGAGCTGAGACGTAGGAGACTCTTAATTGTAATATGTGAAGTCTAAGCAAGCGGTATAATCCCAGTGTGGAAGACCTCATAGAGGATAATCCTCAATATAATTATTTTCTGCTCACTGACCAGAAAAGAACAGTGAAGTCATTAGCTACCACCCACAAATCTGTAAAAATATGAACAATAGACATCACCTTTATTGAGGTATGTATCCTCCAGTACCAAAGTGAATGCAACCAACTCTCTGGGTGGGCTGACCTTTGATTCCCATCCTTTATCAGAAATGACCTGGTTGTAGGGTGGAAAGCAAGCATGTGTTAAATAGACTCCATTGTTACAGGATTTCCTCCTCAGTAAAGGTATGTCCCTCTGCTTTTGTGTCCTACCATGGTACTCTAAACGCTCTTGAAAACCAAGGTTACCATCAAGACAAAAGCCTAAGTCTCTGACTTCTCACTTTCACTTAGTTTGGGCCTTTGGCTATAATTTGCTTTGTTCTTCATATTTTAGAAGATTTTTCAAGTGTTTAGCATTTAATTTGTTTTCAGCAGAATGATGTATTAAGGTATTTTTGTGCCTTTTTATCTAAAAGGAGAAATTTTCAACATTGTCATATTTCTTGTAGTCCCTAGTGGTTATTTATTTCTCTTATTGCTTATTGTGTTTAATGTTAATGGTTTTTTGTTTGCTTATTTTTCATCCAGCCCAAAATGTCATGTTTTTTGCTTTTTAAAAAATTTTCTAAGTCTTGTGTTGTTTTCTCCTTCCTTTTTTTGTAATGGTTATCCTTACATTCTTCTTTGACTTTTTTTTTTTTTTTTTTTTTTTGAGACAGAGTCTCACTCTGTTGCCCTGGCTAGAGTGCCGTGGCATCAGCCTCGCTCACAGCAACCTCAAACTCCTGGGCTCTGGCGATCCTTCTGCCTCAGCCTCCCGAGTAGCTGGG
>CAUYPO010073093.1:0-20618 GCA_963574435.1 Cheirogaleus major | reverse complement strand
GCTCACAGCAACCTCAAACTCCTGGGCTCGAGCAATCCTCCTGCCTCAGCCTCCCGAGTAGCTGGGACTACAGGCACGCGCCACCATGCCCGGCTAATTTTTTCTATATATTTTTAGTTGGCCAATTAATTGCTTTCTATTTATAGTAGAGATGGGGTCTCGCTCTTGCTCAGGCTGGTTTCGAACTCCTGAGCTCGAGGGATCCACCCGCCTCGGCCTCCCAGAGAGCTAGGATTACAGGCGTGAGCCACCGCGCCCGGCCCTTCTTATCCTTTTTTATTCTTAAAGCACCTAACAGGTTTTCTGTTCTGCAGCTCACACTTTGGGAAGCTCTGCTCTAAAAGAAGAAATCTTTTTTCAACATAAGAATAATGAAAAACCTGGTCATTAACTCTTGACTCAAAAACTAAATATAAATAGCAAGTACAATAATAGCAAATAATATTGGTTAAACATTTATTATGTGCCAATTACCATCATATAGAACTTTAATTTCATTATTTCTTATTATCACCCTATGAGATAGGTAACTTTTATTATTACCCCTAATTTAGACATGTGGAAACAGGAACAGAGAACTTGTTAAATGTTACAAAGCTAGTAAGTGCTAAGAGTGGTTTCAAAAACAGACAGTTTGAGCCCAGAACTCTAAAGTACTCTGTGCTAAATATCTCCAAAGGGCAGACACTTAGCTGTCTGAAGAGGATTCTTCTGTCTTTAGCAATAACAAGAATATTTAATATTCTTGTTTTTTCAGAAGTATATAAAGCATCAATGACTGAGGTCTTTATCTGGAATTAGTCCACTTTTACTTCTCTGAAGAGATTCAGATCAAATAATCACTGTTCAAGACTCCAGAAGGGGGAGGAACCCCATATAAATATACTATTAGACACCGAAACAAGAACGAGAAGTTGTGGGTAATTTTATTTACGAATTTTAAAATTAATCTTGACAAAACTGAGACATTCATAAAAGCAGTAAAAATTTTAAAGTCACACTAAGAAAAGATTATTTTTGGTTGGTAGCTAGTAAAGGGTGCTGGACTCTAGTCTCCAGTTGGGAATTTCTGCCAATCCTGATAATGTTTTCAGAGGAAATGACTTAGCAGGAGTCAAATTACTGGTTAGAGTTTAAATTACAGTATTTTAAAGTGTGCGCTATATAGATTTTTCCAAATGCTGTTTTGCTCTACACGGGGGTACCACAAACATCTGAAACAAATGTTATCTGGCCTTCTGTATATAACAGAGATGAGAAATACCCTTAAATGGGAAATAATTTTTTAAAAAACATCCAGCTTGGCTCACACCTGTAATCCTAGCACTCTGGGAGGCCGAGGTGGGAGGACTGCTTGAGGTCAGGAGTTTGAGACCAGCCTGAGCAAGAGCCAGACCCCATCTCTACTAAAAATATAAAAATTAGCTAGGTGTGGTGGTGTGCGCCTGTAGTCCCGGCTGCTCAAGAGGCTGAAGCAAGAGGATCACTTGAGCCTAGGAGTTTGAAGTTGCTGTGAGCTAGGCTGACGCCACGGCACTCTACTCAGCACAATGAAGTAAGACTCTGTCTCCAAATAAATAAATAATAAAAATAAAAATAAAAAAATCCAGCAAGCAAAACCCTATTTGAAAGGCCCATGAGACCAAGAAATTAACTGCTGCTATAATAATAGCAACAATATTAACAGCTAATATTTTGGGGGCTCTTACTACACGCTAGACATTGTACAAGCCATTTACCTTTTACTCATTTCATCTTTACAACATCCCTTTGAGGAACATACTTTTACAATTAGCTCTAGAGATAAGGATACTGAAGCAGAAGAGAGATTAATCTGCCCAAAGTCACACAGCTACAAGGAAGAAGTAAGTAGCATTCTGATCTAGGTAGTTTAGCTCTAGAGCCAGAAGCCATGCACTAAACCATTTCACAATACTTCCTATTTTCAACTTTGCTTGTTTCCCCAACCTCAGTCAGGATTCACTAAGTTGTATCATGAACCAAAATGTGCCTTTTAAGAGCTATTGATCAACAACAACACGTGGACCATTTTCCAGGCTAGGCATATGCTAGGCCATAAAAATAAGAGTCTCAATGAATTTAAAAGGACTAAAATCATACAAAATATGCTCTCCAACTACAGTGGCATTAAATTAGAAATCACTCACAGAAAAATTTGAAATCCCCCAAATATTGGAAACAACATACTGCATGCATTGTCAAAATTCACTGAACTATACGCCAAAAAAGGGTAAATCTCACCGTTTGTAAATTATACCTTAAGAAATGCAACTGTTAAAAAAGTGAGGGGACAAAGGATGATTCTGGCTGATGCACTGAGGACCGTTTATAGCATGGTAAGGCAGAAGCAGAGAAAACAGGCTAATGTGGTAACCAAGGCAAAAGACAATAACTAGATGGTGGCTGTACTGGGTGAAAGTCACAATAGTTGTGAGAGGCGATCTGATTTGACATATATTTGGAAGATAAAGTCCACAGGATTTCCTGGTTAAACATGGAGATGACAGAAAGAGAAGCCAAAGAAGACTACTGTGTTTCTAGCCAGAGAAACAAAAGGATGTAACACCATCAGCTGAGACGAGAAGGATACAGATGGAGAGAGAGGGAGAGAGAGGGAGGGAGGGAGGGAGGGAGAGGGAGAGGGAGAGGGAGAGAGGGAGGGGGGGAGGGGGAGAGAGAGAGGGAGAGAGGGAGAGAGGGAGAGAGGGAGAGAGAGAGAGAGAGAGAGAGAGAGAGAGAGAGAGAGAAAATGAGTGCATGCTTGATTGCATGCACATGGTGTGTTGGGGAGGGCAGAGGAAATCAGGAATTCAGTTCTAAGCTCCAGTCTGCTATAAAATGGAGATAATATCATTCCTTAACTCACAGTTTTATTGGGGTTTTTTCTGTAAACATCACTGCATTCTTTCATTTTAATTGCAAGTCCTATCATGCAGACTTTGTTGTGACCCTAGAAGGAAGCCCAGCAACCATATAGTTCTGCTCATTATAGCCTGATGGGTGTGACGGTTAATTCTGTGTGTCAACTTGACAGGGATAAGGGATGCCCAATATCTGGTTAAACATTATTTCTGAGTGTGTCTGTGATGGTGTTTCTGGAAGAGATCAGCATTTGAATTGGTGAACTGAGTAAAGCAGCTGACCCTCCTCCAATGTGGGTGGGCAACATCCAATCCATACAGGGCCTGAAGAACAAAGAAGAGGAGGAAGGGCAAATCTGCTAATTCCACTTGAGTGGAGACCGTACTCCTGGTTTTTGGGCTTTCAGACTCAGATTTGGACTCACACTATCAGCCCCCCTGGCTCTTAGGCCTTTGGACTTGGACTGAATCTCACCACCAACTTTCCTGGTTCTCTAGCTTGTGGACAGCAGATGGTGGGACTTCACAGCCTCCATAATTGCATGAGCCAATTCCTATAATAAATATCCTCTTATATATCTGTATATATCCCATTGGTTCTGTTCCTCTGGAGAACCACAACTACTTAATAATATGATGGGTCTACCAGCTCTCACCCCCAAGTTAAGCATGTTCCTCTTGTACAAAAAGGAAAAATGCATCCACTCTCCATAGCTCCTTTAATCAGGTCCCACTCACACCTCTCTAGAAAAAACTCCTCCACTTTTCTATTTCTATAAATACTTCACTCCTTATGTCCACTGTTTACCCCACTGTTTATGTGAGGGAGAGGTTAGATACTTTGGGAATTCACGACTAAGCCACCTGTGTCTCTGATACAGCTTTCCCTTCCTAATGATGAGTTTATCATTTCTACTAATAAGTGTGTGCTTAATAAAAACAAGATATAAATTGCTTCTCATTTTTCCTATCTTGTCAAGTGCTCAGCTCCCCATAGTTCTATAGCTCCTAATCCTTTCTGCAGAGGATTTCCATTCTCTCCTTTACACTGACTGTCATTTTGATCTGGGAGTTGGGAAGAAAGAATATGATAACAAAAAGAAAAAGAACAACAACAACAAAAGCTACTGTGGATTCCCACTGAAAGCCTTTTTTTCCTGAAGGGAGAGCCAGCCCTGTTCCTACTGCAGTACTGTCACCTAGAAACCAAAATTCTCAGCTGACATAACATTTCAGGACTAATCTAATTCCTAGGAAACTACTCAGCACAGTTCAAAACATAAAAATCCAGCAGCAGCTCTTGCCTTCACATCTTAAAGCTCAAACTGTAAATTCCTAATAGCAACAGTAACTGGTTAGGTTTTACTGAGCCTTTAATATGTGTGGGGTGCTGTGCTAAACTAACTCTAACTAAATCAGCTCATTCAGTACTTAAAATAACCCTGTGCCAAAGTTATCATTATTCATAAAAACAGGAGATATTAAGTCAACCTTATAAATAAGCAAGCACCAATATTTGGGCAGTATACTATGGACTATGACATTTAATTAATCCCCAAAGAAATATGAGAAATTGGTATTGCCTTGTATTATTATTTTCTGACTCTAACATTTTATTTATAAAAGAGAAGAAAGAAAAATGCAGGTGTGCCCCCTCTTAAAGACAATAGGCTATTTGGAAACGAAAATAAAATTCTTTATATTTTACTTATAAACCCGCATATCCAAGGAGGGAACCCAAGGTTGCTCTCATAGCAGGTTCAGAGCTCATGCATCACACAGGCAGCTTATTTCCACACTGCGGTTTTAAGATCAGAGATCGGAGCTACACAAGAAGACTTTTAAAAACAGCTAGTGTAGTGGACAAATGTTTTACTGAGCCGAAGTAGAAGAGACTATTTTAGGCACTTCATGAGCACTATGGGGATATGGTGATAACTCACTGCTGCTGACCTCAAGATTACAATCTAAGTGGGGTGATAAGATGTGCGTAAAGTAACTCTAAATGCACTAGAAAGAAGTCTAAATTTCAATAAAAGGAACAGCGGCTATAAGAGTTCAGATGAAGAAAAGACTGCTTCCAATTGTGGAGGTCAAATTAGCTTCTTCTGAAGAGGTAAAATTTGAGTTGTTCTTGAAGGATAAGCAGGATCTGGCTACGTGGAATCCAGCAGGGACAAAAACGTTCAGAAGCACAGGGTACAAGAAGAATGATGGCATAATGACAAGGAAGTGTGGGGCACATGTTAAGTACTTGGAGCTTACTTGGAGCATGGGCACCAGAAAGAGAATAGAGGAAAATGAGGTTGTTAAGATAGGTTAAATGTGACCACGGCAGGCCTTAAGGACAGTGCCTAGACAGGAAATGATTCTAATACTCTAGGAAGAGTATCTGAATCAAGGTAGAAACCAGAAATATTTTAAGAGTTGGAATGGATAGCATTTGGCAGTGACTTGGTATTAATACATGGAGCAAGAGAGACATGGGAATGAAGGTGGGTAAATGAGAGGATGATAGTACATTAATAAAAATAGGAAATAAAGGTGGAGAAACGGATACATGTGAGCAGGGAGAGAGAGAAGAGAGCTGTTCAGGTTTTTCTTTTATATATATATGTGTTGAGCTTCAAGTGATAGAAGAATACTGAAGTGGTGAGATCCACTTATTTATATAATGAAAGTGGGCTGCAAATGTGAGGGAAGAGCTCAGGACTGAGATCGCATCTTAACATGTGCACATGGACGCTGACTATAGGTTTGCACAGCACTGATCTTCGAAGACACAGAATAAACACGTATTCAGGATTTTCTTTAATCTTTATGAGATAAGTAACCCTGTGAGATAAATACTATTATCACCATTTCCTGAAATCATAGTATTTGGCCCGTAAGTTCTTCCTAAAGAGTTCACGGTTAGAACTAGTTTTATGTTAACCACAATCTGCTGAATGCAGAAACAAAGGAAACCTTACCACAGATGGAATTTTAAGTATTTAGAACATAACAGGCAACCAAGATAGTATGAGATCTTTCCGTTCATTTTACTCCTTGTGGCTGCCTGCTCTCTTCAGCACAATCGTGTGTTAACCAGTTCCCAGCAAACTGGGCCCACGGTTAACAAGCGGGCAATGGAGTAGTGAGATGTGCTCAGTGGTCCATGAAGTCTGTTCAGCTGTTTACAACAGAGGTTGAAGTGGGCTGTGAGTGGGGGTGGTTGATGGGGATTTTGCCTTCTGAAGTACCCTTTGAGGGACTGCCCAGAAGACACACAGGCCACAAACGATTTCCATGTGCATTCAGGAGGTGGGAAGCAGAAGAGAACCATGGGTGTTGCCAAAGAAGGAGACGCCAGAAATGTCTGCTAAAACAATGGAAAGCATTTCTTCCCCGCTGTCTCCAAGGGTCCTCAAACTTTTTAAACAGGGGGCCAGTTCACTGTCCCTCAGACCGTTGGAGGGCCGGACTATAATTTAAAAAAAACTATGAACAAATTCCTATGCACACTGCACACATCTTATTTTGAAGTAAAAAAACAAACGGGCAAAAACACCCCCATGTGGCCCGCAGGCCGTAGTTTGAGGACACCTGGTAGGCGATATACTTCCTTCTGCAATGTTAAACTCATTCTCTTTTTCTTTCAGAGTAAACAGAAATCACCTGTGCTACGTTCACTATCTGTAAGAAAACCATTAAATGAGGGTCCTATACATCTCCTGTTTAACCAAAGATGAAAAACAACCTTTTTTCTGTCCTTTTGTAAACAAACAAACAAAAAAACCCAACATTTGTGTTTCTCTTTCTGTACTATTTTATTAACAAGTAATAAAACAAGCATTCATAACTGTGTGCATAAAGTGGGTAAAACGTGCCCAAACTATGCAGTATTAAATCTTCCAAATTATCGCATGGAATCTGATACATGCTACTAAAAAAAAAGTATAAACCTCCAACTAATAATTGAAACATACATTTCAGAATTATACCGTGTTTCCCCGAAAATAAGACCTACCCATAAAATAAGCCCTAGCAGGATTTCTAAGCATTTGCACAATATAAGCCCTACCCCGAAAATAAGACCTAGTGATGGGCGTGGCTAGGCAGCATAACTGCACAACCCATGCATTTCGTCTCAGAGCGGTAAAGACGACGAGCAGCTCTTCTCATCTGCCCCATGAGAGCTCTATTGCTCGACATGAGAGATTGGGGCCAATGGTTCTAAAAGAAATAGAGTCGCAAGAAATCCAGGATGGAATTCGGGGTGTGGAGAGTTATGGTGATGTTCCAGAAGACGACGACTTAACTATATTTGAATAAATGTAGACTGTTGTACCGTACTTAAAAAAAAAAAACACATCCCCTGAAAATAAGCCCTAGGGTGTCTTCTTGAGGAAAAATAAATATAAGACTCTGTCTTATTTTCGGGGAAACATGGTAGTACTTTAGAGGTGAAAGAGACGCAGTCCACATTTATTTGACAGGGTTGAAAAACAAGGTTCAGGCAGCTTAGCTTGTTGTCTGTAATATTCTCTCCTTATTTCGAATCTCTTCTGTGTTATCGCCCTGGTGTTATGTATCGGCTATCTGTGCACCTTATTTGCTCTGTTAGAACACAATCTCCTGGAAAACAGGTATCCTGTTCTAACTTTCTTTTAATGTCTAACAACAGGCCCTACACATAGAGAGTGCGTAGTAAATGTTTGTGAAATCATTTATTGCTCAGAAAGGAAGGCAGGAAGAAACTCTTAGCCAAATAACATATTATTCTAAACTTAGAGTGAAAAATTCATTTCTATTTTTGAAACCACACCTACACTTAATCATCCCCATGATTTACTAAGTACTCTCTAAGCATGTAGCTCTCACTGAGGAGTATTTCTCAATTCCAGAACTCTAGGAAGGCTTATTCATTACAGTGTAATAGATGATGAGGAATTCTTCCAATAAAATCCAGGACCTAACCTCTGACCCACTCTACGGCCACTCACAACAAAGCGAAGGAAGTTTAACATTTTATAGTCAGAAAAATCTTAAGAGTAAATGTTCTTCTAGTCCTGTTTCCTCAGCTGAAAAGTGTTATCTTTCCTTCTTTTCCCTCTTAAAAGATCTCTTCTATGAAGTTGAAAATACCTTGAAAAGCAATATCCTTATGCCTTTACCTAAAAAGCTTAATGTAAAGAGGAAAATCTGTGTGGTCTCTCAAGTTAGTATTACAGAAATCTGGAACTATATATACAAGCTCCTGCTATTTTAAGATCACAAGAAATAGCTAGCCTGGGAAAATGAAAGAGAGGTGAACCATTTCTAACATCTTAACAGCCACTTCAAGCAACCACTTGTTCTGCAAATACCACAGGCCCCTTGGGAATTTTTAGATTTGGTTGATAACTTGAACTCTGGCAATTTGCCTTGCAACAGAACTGCTCTATTTGAAATGGGCATTAGCAGCAGAAAACTATGTAACCTTATCTTTGTAAAAGGTAAAGGTCTTATACCTTGTACTTTTTATGGAATTCAAACTAATTCACATCTCAAAAATGAAGTAAGGTAACATTTACAATAGATCCAGGCAGAGATATGTGTCATTTCTATAAATCAGCTACCTGTTTGGAGTGTGCAGTAGATAGTCTGAAAAGTGGGCCACCAGCACTGTCTCCCTACACACATCGGCCTCGCCTCCCACCAAGAGGGGGAGTCTATCTCCTCTCCCCTTGAATCTCGGCTATCCTTCTGATTTGCAACAACCGACACACTGCTACAGAAAAGAGGCTGTGCCAGTTCTCGGCCTAGGTTGAAAGAGATCTGGCAGCTTCCACTTTTGCTTTCTTAGAGCTCTGAGCTGACTCTTCTGTCGGAATAAGAAGCCCATGGAAAGAGAGGCCCTGCAAAAGACGACTATATGAGAGAGGCCACAGGAGCACTCAGACACCCCAATCTAAAGCCAGTATCAAAGCTCCAGGTATGTGAATGAGACCATCTTGGATCCTCCAGTCCTGGCAGAGGCCAGCAGACACCATGTGTGGCAAAACAAACCATTCCAACTGAGCCCTGCCCAACTGCAGATACACAGAATGATGTGCAAATATAACATTTCTAAAAGGACAAAACTTTAGAAATGGCAGACAGATTAGTGGTTGCCAGAGGTTAGGGACTAGAGTAAGAATGGAGGGAGGTGGTTATGGGGTGTGCTTACGAAAGAGCAACCTGTGATACCTTTAGTGTTAGTTTTGTTCACTACCTTGACTGTAGTGGTAGATACAAAATGTACACAGGTAATAAAACTGTACACACCTTTACATATGCACATGTGCATACACGAGTGCGAGTAACTGTGGAAATCTGGGGAGAAAAAATTAGTGGATTGTATCAATGCCAATGTCCTGGTTGTATTATAATTTTGCAAAATGTTAGTATTGGGGGAAACTGGGCAAAGGGCACATGAGATCTCTGTGTATTTTTTCTTTTACAACTGCATGTGAATCTATGATTATTTCAATAAAAATTTCAATTAAAAATGGTTAATGAAGAAAAATAAATTTTAAAAAAACCAATAAAAAACAACAAAAAAGAACAAAAAATGGTTAATGAGCTTCAAATCAGTAACAAGAAATAAAAAAAAGGTTACTCTAAGTTACTAGGTTTTAAAGTAGTCTGTTATACAGCAATAGGTAAATGATAGAGAACAATAATATTTTAATATAACTTGTTAGCTCAGCTATATAAGACAAGACTAACTGGATGTATATCTGTGTTAACAAGTGCTATATTAGTGAGGTGCATTATTTTTGCCTAATTTATTTGCATTTGACCAAATAGTTCTAAATTACACCCAATAATTATCCCTTCAATTGGCTACAGAGAAATGGGAAGTGACAAAAGCCAGTCAATGAAAAGGGTTAATACTGCCAAAGACATACTTTTCCCACACTTTAACAACTCTGAGATTGGAGTGCACTTTATAATTGGCAGCATTTTTTTTCTTAGAGGTACAAAACTAATGTTAAATAGACAGTCCTCGATTAGCTGAGATACATGATATTAAAATCTGAGGGGTTTTTGTAGTCCAAATATGTATTTAGTTGTATTTCAAAACATGAAAGATTTTTAAATTTTCTATAATTCATTTGTATGTAATCACTGAAAGTGAGAATCAGCACTATTTTTGTACTTATTCTTTATAGTTATACAGCAACCTTCCATTTATTATCAGGAGGGAAGTGATTCCTACAAGTTAATAGATAACTTAAATGGTCACAATTTAGTAAGCAATTTAAAAACCCTACCTATAAAGGAAAAAGCAAAAACTACAATATAGCAGAGACTGCACGCTTCTTTCCAACACTTATTCTTCCCCTCCTTTTTGGTAACAGAATCCTGATTTTAAAAATAATGCATTTCCCAACCTTTCTTGCATACATGTAGCAATGTGACCAGCACCTAAATCCTGACAATATCAAGGTGGCATAACAGAAGTGCTGTATGGGATTTACAGTAAGTCTCCTTAAAAGGAAGTAGTAGGCCCTTGTTCTCCCCGTTCTTCTGCCTGGACTACAGAAATGAATGAAGCTGAACCAGCCACCTTGACCCATGGGGGAACACACTAAGGATGGCATTTAGCAGGTCAGAAGGAGCCTGGATCTCTAATGACAATGAAGCACCATACCACTTTGCACACTTCTAGCCACACTTTTTATTAGACAAATGAACTATGTTGTTTAAGCCACTGTTTTTTGTCTTGTTTTTGAGACAAGGTCTTGCTTTGTTGCTCAAGCTGGAGTGCAGTGGCAAGATCATAGCTCACTGCCTCCCCGAACTCCTGGGCTCAAGTGATCCTACTGCCCCACCCTCCTGAGTAGCTAAGACTACAGGTGCCCACTACCAGGTGCAGCTATTTTCTTCTTCTTCTTCTTCTTCTTCTTCTTCTTTTTTTTTTTTTGCTAGAGACAAAATCTCCCTGTGTTGCCCAGGCTGGTCTCAAAATCTTGGCCTCAAGAGCTTCTTCCGCCTCGGCTTCCAAAGTGCTGGGATTATAGGCATGAGCCAACATGGCTACCCTGTATCACTGTTATCCTGAGTTTTTCTCATTACACAGTTAAACCTAATCCTAACTAATGCATATGGTTTACAACAGTGTTATCCAAAATGTATTCCATGGAATCTTACCAGCACTACAGATGGAGAGGTGTGACTGTGCAGTGGACCCTGGTTGGCTATCTCCCCAGCATACATTCTTTCTTCCTCTCCTACCAGAACCCTGACTTGGATTGTAACCATCCCAAGCTGCAACCAAAGATAAGCACACAACCGACCTAAGGCAGATCAATCAAGGTTAGTAAGACTTGATTTGGGGACTTCTGTTTAAGCTATCAGGAAACTCTGTCCTAGTTGTAGTGAAGGATCAAGTCTTGGCTGAAGCCAGTGTTATTACCTGGATTTTTCAGTTACTATACTAGAAATGCCTCATTATTGCTTAAGCCGTTGGGCTTTCTGTTCTATTACTTGCATCCAAACATCCAACTGATAAAATTTTTAGAATAATCAAGGAGCAAATGTGAAATCAGAATTAGGGGTATTACCAAAGTATATAGCTAACATTCCAAGAAAGTGGGCAGACAAAAAAACCTGATGAACTTTTTGAGTCTCTTTCAATAACCAAAGGTAGAAAATAACATATTATAATAAAATCCTGGCTCTGTGGCTAAATAATTTTTTCATCATTCAGTGTCTGGTTACTGGCAAAAAAAAAAAAAAAAAAGAAAAATTCAGTATGTACTGACACATTCTATTCACTGGACTAGTTAAACAACTATATTATCTAAGAAACAATAACATAGACTGTACAACACTTCAGTCACTTTGGAAAATAGTCTGGAAGTTCCTCAAAATGTTAAACATAGTCACCATATGACCCAACAATTCTACTCCTAGTTGTATAGTCAAGAGAGATGAAAATGTATGTACACACAAACATGAATGTATACACAATGTTCAAAGCAGTATTCATGATAACTCAAAGGTGCAAACAACCCAAAAGTCTACCACCAAGGAATGAATAACAAACTGTCCATGCAATGGAACATTTATAACATGGATGCATCTTAAAAGCAGTAAGCTATATGAAAGAAGTCAGACACAAAAGGTTGCATATCAGATGATTCTATTTATATGAAATGTCCAGAATAGGTAAATCAATAGAAACAAAAAGTAGATGAGTGGTTGCTTAGGGCTGAGATAGGGGAATGGGGGAAGGAAAGTGACTGTTGGTGCATAGAGGTTTCTCTTTGGAGGAATGAAAATTAGACAGTGATAGTGGTTGCGCAACTAAAAACCATAGTACTGTATACTATGAAAGGGTGAATTTTATGGCCTGTAAAAAACTGTTATTTAAAAAAATAGATAAAAGCTTTAAACTATTAAAATCTTTATTATTCACTGGTTTTTCTTTGTCAGTGCAATTTTAAGTGAAAGGAATAGTTTATATGAAAAACATCTCATTATCTCCCCACTCCAACTCAGTTTTTCATTATTAGATTCCTAAAACCTTCATATTATGGAAGTATAAGAAATAAAAGGCCAAGTTACATATTTTTCCTAAAACAGTGAAAAGAGAAACAGCCTCAGTTGGTTCATTCATGTTAATTAGGTTAAATTACTTGACTGTGTAAGTCAGAAGTTCTGGAATATGAAACAAAATGTATTAATTGGGCAAGTCCCAGCCTGTGCTTTATACAATTAGCCCAATGTTACAAAAACAAGTATCCCTTGTAATCCAAATCTATTCAGTTTCTGAGTTTGGAAAGTGAAAGGTCAGACACAGAGTGATAAGTGAATTTTCCTTTGCTCAGAGAGTCTCAATATCTGACAAGCTAGCAATTACAACTTCTTTCTTCAAAGCAAAATAACCATCAATGTAATACAGCTCCCTGCTTTTACCACTAATCAATAGCCTGAATCACAGAATTACTGGCTTATACACTTACATGTGCACCAGTAGTACTACTAGGCATTTCAGGCAAAATTTGACACTAAATTGTTACATCCAAAGCTTCTATCATGCCCTAGTACTTCCTTACTCTACAGATAGTAAATTTGAACATCTGCAGGCTGAATTAATTTTGATCACCAATACATATAGATGCCATCTGCATATAGTAGTCCAGATAGAAAATAAAGCACATCTAAAAACTGTGATGACAAGAACAGAAAGGCTTTTTTCTCTTATAATTTTTGAAAATATGGGTTAGAATCACACACAGGAAGTTGATATTTTTTAAGTAAAGTCCCCTGATGGTCAACTTGATTGATAAAATACTGCCAACAAGTACCACAAAGTTAAAGACAACTACAGACAGATATCAGAAACTCTTATTCCTCAACCTAAGATTATGGTTGAACATTATACTATACACTAAGAGGCTACAGGTAGTGGTGAGAAGAGCTTATTGATAGCTTATAAAGTGTTCCTATAAAAAAATGGTCCTGAAGAAATTATTTTTCAAGAATAGCGGAAAAGAAAAAACACAGTATCTTAGTCTTGTTGGGTTACTATAACAAAATACCTCAGACTAGGTAATTATAAACAACAGCAATTTATTTCTTAGTTCTAGAGATTGGAAAGTCCAAGATCAAAGCACCAGCAGATTCTGTGTCTGGTGAGGACTGTCTCTGCTTCACAGTTGGTGCCTTTGTAGTCCATCACATGGCAGAAGGGGCTACCGTGCTACTGGGGGCTTCTTTTATAAGGGCACTAATCCCATTCACAAGGGCTCCACCCTCTCTTACCAAAAAGCCCATCTCTTAATACTGCCACATTGGGGATTCAATTTCAACACACACATGGAGAGTTGAGTGAAGAGACACAGTCAGACTACCGCACACAATACTGAAGACAGAATCCTTAAAAAACATTCACAGTTAATGGAAAAAATGCCAATAAAGCACTTTTAAAAATGCAGAAGAAAGGACCTATTGATTAGTGATTTGGAAGCTACAGGAGGCAGTACACACAAAAACTTCAACTGTGTGTTTTGCACTATTTCTAGCTTGAAATATATTAAATTACACCTCAAACCAGTAGAGTGAGTTACTTAGCCATCATCCCCAGGAATGCAGCTACATGAAGGACCTCTGTGCCTATATTCTATTCAATAATACTCACACAGCGAATGGATCATAGTTCTACTGTATGTCCGGGTCTACAGGTAGGAGATACACATATATAAATCACCTTGGAAACAAAGTATATGTTTGCTATCCCTATTCTCTCTTACATGCTGCTTTGTAATTTAAGAGTCCTCTATAATCACTGTCTTCTTCCCCATTTCTCTTCTCCTTGACCCTCATCTACTCTACTGAGAATGCTTTTGTCAAGATCATGAGCAGCTCTCAAAGCCAACGTCCCTGTGGTTCTTATTTAACATAAGCTCTGAATAGCATTTAACAGTTTCCATCCCACCTTTCTGAAATTTTCAAATTTTGGTTTCTCTGACACCACAATCCATTGATTTTCTCCCATCTCACTGGCTGTTCCTTCTCAGTTACCTCTGTCAGCTCTTTCTCCTGGAGTCCCCAAGACACTAGGTCTCCTTCTCTTCTCAATCTATACAATTTCCCTAATGATCTTATCAAGTCCAATGGTTTTAAACACTTGTTCTCTGGTGATTAATCCTAAACCTACACGTCTAGCCCTGGCCTCTTCCTGGAACTCTAGAATCATATATTCGATTGCCAGTTAGACATCTCCAATTGGCTCCCCAGTAATAGGTATTTTAAACCTAAAATGGACACAATGGAACTCACAAATTTCCTCAAAAAACCTGCTCTTCCTCCATTTTCACCATATCAGTAAAGGCACCGTCCATCCTGGCACTCAAGGCAAAATCTACAACACAAATAAACTGACCATACCTCCAAAACATATCCCAAATCCCTCCACTTCTACCTCTCTCCATTACTAGCATCCTAATTCAAGTCACTACCAACCCGGTCCTGAATTACTGCAACAGCCTCCTAACTGGTCTCACTTCTATTCTGCTTCCCACAAAACACAAGCAACCAATTCTTTATGCCTAAACTGCACTGTCACACCTCTGTTTAAAATCCTCCAATGGGCCACTGTGGCTCATGCCTGTAATCCTAGTACTCTGAGAGGCCAAGGCAGGAGGATCGCTTGAGCTCAGGAGTTGGAGGTTGCAGTGAGCTATGATAATGCCACTGCACTCTACCCAGGGCGACAGAGTAAGTAAGAGTCACAAAAACAAAACAAAAAAAATCCTCAAGGGCCTCCCACCACACTGATAAAACCCCGGCTCCTGTCTGACCTCAATCTTACCTTTATTCCCTGACTCCCCCTATCCCACACCACAGCAGGCCCTGTGCCATCTCAACACAAACTCTGTGTCAGTTTCACTTACTTTCTTTCTGTTTTTGAACACCTAACTCGTCTCCACTTCAGGACTATTCCCTCTGCTTAGAATACGCTTCCTGTGATCTTTGTATGGCTGGCTCTATCTTGTTACTCAAACAGCAGCTTAAATGTCACCTCAGAAAGGCATTTCCTGCCTACTCAATTTCAGAGCCACTCCAATTACTATTTTAATTATGCTATTTTAATTCTCTGCTTAGAATTCATTATTGATATTTTTCTTAAGGTAAGCTCCATGAGGACAGGGGCCTTGACGCCTTGTCAACTGCTGTATCCTCAGCAACTAGTCCTAGAACTATGCCTGACACATAAAAGCTCAGTAAATATTTTAAATGACTGAATAACTGAAAAGACACTTGAGGGTATTGATAAAATAATTTTCTAACTTCATAAATTCATCTCAAACACATGCACCTTAACGGCATATTTGTTTAGTGTGTCAATTTTACCAAAGATATAAGTTGAGCTTTTCAAATAGATTAATTATATTAAAAACAAACATTTTACTATTTTAAATTGATGAAAACCTACAGTGTCTGGTTTACTTACACAGCTACTAGCTATTTCCACTTAAAATAGTTGTCTTAGAATTCTAAAGTCTGAACATGTTTTATTCTATAAACGCTATGGAAAGTTAAAATAGTAAGATAGGGATGTTTTACTTATTTAGTATATGTTACTTAAGACTGGAAAGAGAAGTCTTAAAATTGGAGTTTTTAGAACTTGCAACAAATTAAATAAAACTTCCTAAGAATACAATAACAAAGCTCTCAAGAAAAATAACCAATTTCTTCTTCAATAAAAAAATGGGTTGGAAAAAGCTGGCAAAATGGAACGGAAGTAATAGAATTTTAAGCATTTAGTTGAGCCATTTATAAAGTTTCTAAACTGGTTTCAGAGAAATTCTTGGAAGAGATTCTGTATTTTTATCTGCCAGATAGAGGGTAGGAATAGAAAACCCAACAGAGTTCATGGGGGTGGAAGTGTGGAGGCTTCTCTCAGGCCTTCATTGGGTATTTATATTGTGACAGCAAGCTCTGTGGTTAAGCTTGGGCAGTAATTAAGTAGTGTGTTTATTATAACTTAATCTCAATGGACTTTTCTAAGATTTTCCCTCAGGCTCAGGAAGAAGTAAAATAAGATTCTGGCTTATAAACACAAATAAATGAAGTTTTATGGTACTGAATATCTACACCAATAGTCTCAAGCTTCATTATGCACAGAAAGAACCAAAGGAAAAGAGAAAAGGAGATTCAAACAAATAAAGGAAAGGAAAGGAAAGGAAGATGTAACACTGATACACTGATTTCTACAATAACTAGAGAGAAAGACAAAAAGCGAGAAGAAAACAAAAAAGGCCAGGCTTGGTGGCTTACACCTATAATCCTAGCACTCTGAAGGCCAAGGAGAGAGGCTTGCTTGAGCTCAGGAGTTCGAGACCAGCCAACCTGAGCAAAAGCAAGGCCCCTTTCTCTACTAAAAACAGAAAAATCAGCCAAGCCTCATGGCACGTGCCTGTAGTCCCAGCTACTCCAGAGGCTGAGGCAGAAAGATTGCTTCATCCCAGGAGTTTGAGGCTGCAGTAAGCAATGATGATGCCACTACATTCTAGCCAGGGTGACAGAGTTAGATTCTGTCAAGAAAAGAGAAGAAGAGAGAAGACAGAGAAGAGAAAAGAGAGAAGAGAGAAAAGAAATTAAACTCCGCTCTTCACTCCCTCCCCCCAAAAAAACATTAAAAAAAAAGAAAGAAAACAAAAAAGACTAATTTAGTATCTCTTTGGGGAGGCTGGAAATATAGATTAGGTTTATTTTTAAGGTAACCACTGAAGTGGTTTTAATCTAATAAAAAAATAGTGCTAATATTTATAATTAATGTTCCATAGCAGAGCACTATCTTCCTGTCCTCCTGCAGCTGGGTACCATAATCACCTTGAGTGTGTCCCCATGGTTTTAAAATGCCACAGTGAATCTGAATTGTGTTCATCCTAACTGCTGAAATAAAGGGGATAGACAATCACTGGTTTGGGTAGAGAGTGATTTTTATAAGCAGCTGAATGTTTAGTGACAGAAAAAGAGAAGGCATTATGCAAAATTTAAGAAAAAAAACTAGTCTTATTCTTCATCAACACTGGTGTGAGATGAGAAGGCATAAGAGCAGATTCTGACCTAGACTATTTATCACCTCCTGATGAACTGAGCAGCCAGAATCTGTTAGAGGGTAGAAGACTCACTAGCACTGTCTTGACAGAGAATGTCAAGGCTGCTCTAGTTGGCACTATAACCAAAGTTATACTTGCAGTGTTTTTCTCCAATGGCCACTTTCTAATGTACCAGGATCAGGATATAAATCTCAGTTAGTCTGAGGAAAAGGCCAAACTACAGTCATGAGATCAAACCGAGGACTACAGGGATGGGTATGGGTCTAGAGTTAGTCTCATTTCACAGAACTAAGAGCAGTTAAAGTGCTTCAACACGGGAGGGGGCCTGAGTGGGGTGCAATGAGTTCTGCTATTTCTCGTCCAATCTGAATGACTGAGAATAGTGGTGTCATTAACAGAACGGCAAGGGTTTATTTTAACTAATTTATTTCCCCCTCCCCAAGTGAGCCAGCTTAACAAGTATTATTTTAGAATTCCTGTATTTTAGTCATCTGTGTATTTTACATGAACCTGTGTAAGTAATCTATATACTTCAGAGTAAAGGAAGTCAGCTTATAATTTTCCTAACTACTACTCAAATTGTTTCACTTCCAAAAGTCACACTTAAAACTCAAAAGGTTACAAAGGGAAAAGCTAGGTTTCTCACAGGTGCTCTAAATTATTGCTCTTTTAGCATATCTCTTATATCTAAACTGTAAGGAAAAAGTAAGCAAAGCAAACAGTAAGGAAAATTATTCTTTAAAAATTTGTATGTAAACTATTCTTTATCAGACCTCTGTAACACTGATGATCAAACAATGAGCAAGCTACAGATGATTTGCATGATACTTCAAATTTTTATCATCCTCCAAGGCCTAGTAACATAAACTTGATTACTATACAAATATTTTTACATTAATAAAAATACAACTAAAGCTAAACTTTACTCCTGATACTCTCCCTTCCCTCTAAAAAGTTACCACAGATGGGATCAACTCAAAAAAGCTTAACTGTATATCAAAGCATTTAAGTCAGTTTCCTAAAGGTAATAATTTCAGGCAATTGGTTCCAACATCTACAAAGGTGCAGCCAACTGGTAGGACAGTCTCCTAAGCTATTTTATTAAGTAGCTACTGATGGACTAAGCCACCACAGAGGCAGGTGATATAGGGTGATATGTATATATTAGGAACTGCTTAAAAGATCTACGGCAGTTAGGTTACCAGTATATAGCAAATACAGGTAAAATCGTGATTTTTTTTTCCTTTCTTTTTTTGAGACAGAGTCTCCCTCTGTCGTCGCCTGGGCTAGAGTGCCCTGGCATCAGCCTAGCTCACAGCAACCTCAAACTCCTGGGCTCAAGCAATCCTCCTGCCTCAGCTTCCTGAGTAGCTGGGACTACTGGCGCACACCACCATGCCCAGCTAATTTTTCTATTTTTAGTAGAGATGGGGTCTCGCTCTTGCTCAGGCTGGTCTCGAATTCCTGACCTCAAGCGATCCTCCCGCCTCGGCCCCCCAGAGTGCTAAGATTATAGGCATGAGCCACTGCACCCGGCCAAAATCATGAATTTTACTTAGAAAATCCAAATGGCTCAACATATTTTGTATGAAGTGATTTTGGCATGTAGCACCTAAGAATATGTCCGAGAAAATGTCTAGCTTGTATAAGGCTTGCTAGTTAGCTGTGAACTAGCTTGACTAGTGGATTACACATACAGTATTCACTTCTTAGGACTAGGAAAATCCTACTTAGCTGAGACTCCTGAAAACAACTGTGGGTTATGGGTTCTGAGTCTTCTCTGCACCCTCCCCCTAAAGTTCTCATGTCAAGACCTACCACTTTTTCATGACAGCTGCTGCTTTATAAATCCATAATTCTAGTGTGAAATATTTCTATTTGAAAATCTGAGACTGAAAGGATGTTGACAAGGACTTAGTAAAATAACCACTTCTAACAGAGTATAGAGATACGTTTTGGCAGACTCTGGTCAGATGTTTTCCTCAGCTGAATCACCAGACCATAGAAAGCCCCGTTTACACCTCAGGAAGGTTCTGAAATACTACCCTCTGGGGTGCAAATATAAAACACATTTAAGCCTTCTAGAGACACTCATCTTAGATGTTCCAGGGGTTTCTGAATCCTCCCTACTGCTCCTTTCAAATTTAATTACTTACTCAAAGTCTCAGGAGCCATTTGAGAGTTAAGGTCAAAGGAAATCTCAACAGGTCCACACCATAGAAGTTTATACCATATTGTAGGAAAGTCCAAAAAGCCAAATGCTAATATTCCAGACTTCATACCATGAAAAAGAATGTTGGGTCTTTTGACAATGGACTAACGGTTTCTCAAAGAAACTTTCCCTTTTTCAATTTGAGAAACACCTGCATTAGTTTCCTCCTGCTACTGTAAAACATTACAACAAATGCTGACTTAAAACAACACAAGTTTATTCTCTTACAGTTCTGGATGTCATGAATCTGAAGTAAGTCTTACAGGACTAGTTCCTTCTGGAAGCTCTGGGGAGAAACCCATTTCTTTGACCTTTTCATCTTCTAAAGGACTGGCTCCCATTCTGTTTGTCACATCCCTACAACTTGCTTCCATTATCAAATCTGCTAATTCTGAACTCCGGCCTCTCTCTTTTAAGGACCCGCATGAATGCACTGGGCCAACTAATCCAGGATAATCTCCCCATCTCAAGAGTCTTAATTTAATCACATCTGCCAAGTCCCTTTTACTATATTCAAAGGTTCTAGGGATTAAGACTTCCACATCTTTAAGGGGCCATTATTTAGCTTACCATACACTCATCAGATTTAAAATTCTATAAAGTACACTTACCTATACTATAGTATTTCATTTAATCCTTATGTGGTGTTATTCCTATTTTATGAATGAGAAAGCAGGTCTAGAAAAGTTAATTGCTCAGCCATGGTCACAGTTAGCCAAAAAAATAGGATGCAAACCAGAGCACATGGCCCTAGAGACCAAGTACTATCACCACTACACACTGCCTCCACCACACTGCCTCTAATTCTCTGGCCTTTTGCTTCTTATTTTCTTGTATAGCTTTTTTTTTTTTTTTTTTTTTTTTTTTTTTTTTTTTAAATTGTATTTACAATTAAACAATGATGTAATTTATTTAAGTGATTAAAAAAAAAAGCAATATTTA
>CAUYPO010073091.1:0-17887 GCA_963574435.1 Cheirogaleus major | reverse complement strand
TAATTTTTTCTACTTTTAGTAGAGATGGGGTCTTGCTCTTGCTCAGTCTGGTCTCGAACTCCTGAGCTCAAGGGATCCTCCCACCTCTGTCTCCCACTATTACAGGAGTGAGCCACCACATCTGGCCCATGACTCTTTTTTGTTTGTTTTTTTTTTGACACAGGCTAGAGTGCAGTGGCGTCAGCCTAGCTCACAGCAACCTCAAACTCCTGGGCTCAAGCGATCCTTCTGCCTCAGCCTCCCGAATAGCTGGAACTACAGGCATGCGCCACCATGCCTGGCTAATTTTTTCTGTTTTGGGTAGAGAGGGGGTCTCACCCTTGCTCAGGCTGATCTCGAACTCCTGAGCTCAAATGCTTCGCCCGCCTCGGCCTCCCAGAGAGCTAGGATTATAGGCGTGAGCCACTGAGCCAGGCCTATGACTGTTTCTTTTAATGAAAGTGTTTTCTGCTGTTACCAGAAGACAGGCTGGTGCCTACAGTAGACTTCCTTTCTTGGTGCCTAAGCTCCATGTTGGTTTGCAAGCCTCCTGCTAGAACAGAGTGTACATTCCTATCACATTAATAAAATATTCAGCACCCAGTGAAAGGTTGAAAGGAAAGAAGACATAGAATAAATTGGTAGAGTCAGAGCTCTCAGGCCGGGAGCAAGTGTTAGGAAATACTTTGTGGCACCAGTCCTTGACTGGGAGCTTGGAGCTTGCTTACTTTAAGGCATCACAACATTTTATCTTTTGTACTTGGGAAACCAATCTAGAGATTTCCTCACATGTTCTTTTAACAAAAAGGCCTCTAGCTCATAGGTTACCTGATTTGACTGAATGTTATATAGGTCTTTTGATCTCCTATATTAATGCTGGCTAAACCAATACTATGGGATATCAGTATATATTGAATTTATATCCACATGGACAGAAATATTAATCATAGCAACATCGTATTGAGTGCCTACTGACAGCCAGAGTCATTTCTTTCATGCTATCTAATCCCTATAGCAGCCCTATAAATCACAGAGCATTTAAGTAACTTATCAAAAGGTACTCAGCTCGTAAATGGTAGAATCATGATTTACAACAGTCCTGTTTCCAAAGATGGGTATTAAATGGCCCTGAGAGTTGTGAAGTCCCATGGGGGACTCAGAAGTAGAAGCATGCAAACTTCACAGGGAAAGGGAAGGCGAAGAGAAGGAAGAGAAGGGGTGAAGGGAAGGGATAATCAGGCTGAACTTCAGAAAGCATACACAAGCTTTAAAATTGTTCCTGTTACTAGGAAGAAAAATATATATTTGCAGAAAAAAAAGCTACAGTAGTCTATATTCAATTGGATAAATAATGAAATACACACAGAGTAAGAAAACAGTGCAGAAATTTGTGTATAAAAGGAAGCAAGCAAGTGCTCTGAGCTTTAAACTTACACTTCCAAGTATTTACAAGCCCCTGTTTTATTTTGCAGTTTTGATGAAATGGCCAAATATGATCTCCCAAGAATAATAGACTTCATTGTAAATAAAACTGGTCAGGAGAAGTTATATTTTATTGGACATTCACTTGGTACTACAATAGGTATGTTTACAAATATCAGTGTTATTGGAGTCTCATGGGAGTCTACCTTAACATTGGAATAGAGGAACTACTATTTATAGTGCCCTTAATTTTCTCTCCTGTGCTTGGGATAACCCTAAGCAACTGTGAACCCACAATCCAGAGACTGTAGATAAAGCAAACCTTTCCTCCATCTCTGGTAACCTTGGCACATTTGTAATGGTGATGTAATTTCCCACAAATAACATGTGTCCCAAATCCTAAGAAGTAATTCTAAAGAGTAAATGTCTGTCTAGATTCCCTCTGAGCTGAGTAATTAAAGCCTAATGCTATGAAATATCCTTGAAGAATGATAAATACACATCAATCATATCTTTCTCACAACCCAAATGGGATTTTAAAAAAATAAAAAGGGGGATGTAATACATATATTTGAACAAAACAAAAAGATATGGTTACATTTGCTTGTGGGTTGAAGCACAAAAGCTTACTATAATAAATCAACTGGGCTTATCTATTTAACATATGATTTAATATTTATGAAATAGCAATTAAATGTAAGCACTAGGTAGAAATTTTTTTAATTTTTCAAATTGACAACTTCTTAATGATGGTCTAGATGTTTTGGAAAGAAATCAATAATCTAGTTACAAATATAAGTGTAAAGAAATCATACTAACAAAAATTTGAATTTATTAATGAAATTCTACTAAAGTTTCTAATTTTAAGAGAATAAGTGATATGAACACATACTATTTTAGATTGGGTAAAGCTGTGCAAGAAATAAATATTCTTATAAGATTTTCATTATCGTCATCATCAACAACAAACATATATTGATTAGCACTTTATCTTGATAGGTAGTTTAAAAGCTTGGAACAGTGAGCATCAGAGAGTATATTATACTAAAACAGTATCAAAGAACTAACAGAAATCAAAAGATGCCACTAGTAAACAAATAATTATACTATAATATCTAACACTTATTGAGCATTCATTATGTATAGGGCTCCATGTTCAGGACCTTTCCCACAATATCTCCCTCTAATCTTCAGAACAACCCTACTATTATTGTCTCCATCTCATAGAAGAGGAAACAGATTCAAACCAGGTTAGTCTCATTCACTACTGGGATCTGTGAGCACTGTGGAGAAACTGTATAGAGAAGGAATGACCTGAGTTGGGTCTGGAAAAGTGGGTAGGACTTAGATATGCTCTTATATCTAATCTACAAAGAAAACATGGAGAATCTGATCATCAGCGCTCTATTTTACTATTAGTGCATGATATATTTTAGTGAACACTATTTGCCCTTTAGACAGAGCAATTTTTGTTATGTGGGAAGGACCCACTTTTTGTAGGACATTTAGCAATTCAGGCCCCAGCCCACTAAATGTCAAGAGAGCTCTCTAGTCTGTGTGGCCACCAAAAAAACTCACCTCCATGCATTTCCAAACACACTCTGGGGGGCAGTATTATACCTGGTTCAGAGTCTTTGTATCAGCTACTCAGTCAATTATTTCAGTTCCTCTGTTTCTGGCTCAGTTTTAACATTTCAACAAGCATTTCAGTATACACACACACACACACACACTAAGGGAGGCCTAGGAAGTCATCCAGGGAAACCAAAATACACAGATACTCTTGTCTAATGTAATGCTGATCTCCACCCTCCTCCTCACTGGGCTGTAAAAGGGGGCAATGTCACTGTTCAAAGAGCAGAACGAATGGAAACAGCTGGTCCTTACTGGGACCAGAGTGGACCCAGGGAAAGCCCCTTCCTCCTTGGAAATAAGGAAGAGTCTGGAAGGCTGGCAAGCATCCAGCAAGCCACTGGGAGCAGTAAAATCTCATTCCACTCTGACAAAGAAAAAATGTGGAATAACTGCATGATACTATGGAAAGAAATTAATTTACTTCCTTTGAACTGATTATTTACTTCCGGAAGTTCTGTGACTCGTTCTGGCCTCTCACAGTTGGGGGTGAATGAGAATATTGCCAGCGTTTGCCCCAAGCTTGGGAAGCGAAGCTGCCTTCAGTTCACCTGGCAGTAGATGCTCTGTCAGCTCACTCCTCACCTTTCCCCCACCAGCTCCTCCATTTCCTCCAACCCAGTTAAGTTTTCCTTCACTAGAATAAGAGAAAATTGGGGGCTTGGGAGTAGAGAGGACTAAAGGCAGATTATCTTTGCAGAATAACTCAGAAGAATTTTCCAATTCCTCCCCAAGATCATCACAATAGAAGGACCAAAATGACTAAGCAGAGCCCCACTTTTATTAGTAGAAACATTGCTTATGTATTTCTAATTTTTACAAGATTGTCTTGTCTCCTGTTCTCTCAGGGTTTGTAGCCTTTTCCACCATGCCTGAACTGGCACAAAGAATCAAAATGAATTTTGCCTTGGGCCCTGTGATCTCATTCAAATATCCCACAGGCATTTTTACCAATATTTTTCTACTTCCAAATTCCATGATCAAGGTAGGCTCCTCTTTTTGATAAAATTTACCTGGAGATATACTCATTCCCAAATGAGAGCTTCCTGTAATTTACAAAAGCTAGGATTCGAAAGCCTAAATGTCTTACATCTGAAGTATTCATTAAAATATTTATTGGTAATTTTTCAAGAGTCAAAAAAGTCATTTGATTGTCAATTGTGGATTTGAAATTTTATCCATCACAGGGTTGTCTTGGTTTTGTTTTTCTGTTTGCTTTTGTTTCTCCGCAAAAGTCATTGCCACAATGAGCATAGTATTTTCACCAAGATTGCCCTTTGAGTTTGGGGTGACGGATAAAATAGATTTGGCCAAAATGAAGTCAAAGAGACCGGTTAGGATACCACAATAATTCATATATAAGAAAATGAGGTTGTTGTTTGAGGTGGAGTAGTAGGAATGGAAAAAATATTATTTTTTAATTAATACAAGAATTTCCATAGGGCCTAACTACTGTTTTGGTTACTGTGAGCACAGTGATGTAACTTCCCTATTCGAGAACTTCCCTAGTTCTATTTTAAAATGTGTTGACATCAGTTAGTTTTGAATATTTTCTACATATGGGTGGGGTTGAGCAAACTAATTTGTGAAATTAAATTGAGAGGTGGATACACCTATCTGTAAATACACTGGTTTTGTATGTGTTGCTCTTCCTACATAGATCAGCTATGAGACAAATAATGCTGTTATCTTCTCTGTTTCACATTTCCCATTGTCATTATTCCTGCCACTTTACATCCTGTCCCCTGCTCCTCCCTGCCGTTCTTTACTTTCCAACCTAAGAGCTGGCTAACCTGGGACAGTACTAGAAAGCCAATGCAATGTGCACATAGGTAACATGGAAAACTCTGTTTGCCCTTCCTATTCAGGGTAATATTTGACCTTAGGAAGAAACTATTCCACCTTTCTTACCAATAAATGAGAAATAAATATTGGCAATTACTTATTGGGCAGAATTCAGGGAAGCTTCAACATGGAGAAGTGAATTTGGGGTTGAGGGCTCTTATTGCAATCTCCTTATAAATAATGTTTGATGATCTTTCTCATTTGGAGATAGATTCCTAAAGCACTTTTCCTGAATGATTTGGTCTCCTTGACTGAAATAGCAAATATAAATACAGATAGATCCCCAAGTATGACTCATTTCTGGAATGAAGGGAATGTCAAGAAGTCTGAACATGGTTCTTAAAAATGTAATTATTGTTTACTTTTGTAGGCTTTTTTTGGCACCAAAGGTGTCCTTTTAGAAGATAAGAAAAAAAAGACACCTTCTACCAAAATCTGCAACAATAAAATACTCGGGCTGATATGTAGTGAATTTTTATCCTTATGGGCTGGATACAACAAGAAAAATATGAATATGGTATGTATAATAACTATAGGGCCATTTGATATCTCAAGAAATGCTAGCTTTCCTTTGGTTCATTTTGATATATCTATTACACTGTATGAATTCATATGGTATTCCAAATGCTTAGAGGAAGATTTTCTTTTTGCTATTTTTAAAAAAATATTTTATGGATACATAATAGTTGTACATATGTATGTGGTACATGTGATATTTTGATGCAAGCATACAGTATGTAATGATCAAATCAGGGTAATTGGGATATCCATCACCTCAAGAATTTATCTTTTTTGTGTGTGTTAGAAGGCTTCCAATTCCACTATTCTAGTTATTTTGAAATATACAGTAAATTATTGTTACCTATAGTTGTCCTATTGTGCTACCAAACATTAGGTCTTATTTCTTCTGCATAACTATATATTTGTATCCATTAACCAATCCCTCTTTACCACCCTTTCCCCAATACCCTTACCAGCCTCTGGTAACCATCATTCTACTCCCTATCTCATGAGCTCAATTGTTTTCATTTTTACTGCCCACATATGAGTGAAAACATGTGATATTTGTCTTTTTGTGCCTGGCTTATTTCACTTAACATAATGTCTTCTAGTTCCATCCATGTTGTTACAAATGATAGGACTTCATTCTTTTTAATGGTTGAATAATATTCCATTATGTATATGTACCACATTATTCATTTATCTGTTGATGGACATTTAGGTTGATTCCATATCTTGGCTACTGTGAATAGTGCTATAATAAACAAGAGAGTACAGATATCTCTTCCATATGCTGATTGCCTTTCTTCTGGGTATACACTCAGCAGTGAGATTGCTGCATCATACAGGAGTTCTATTTTAGTTTTTTGAAGAACCTCCACACTCTTCTCCATAGTGCATGTACTAATTTACATTCCACCACCAGTGTACGAGGATTCCCCTTTCTCCACATCCTTGCCAGTGTCCATTATTGCCTATCTTTTTGATAAAATCTATTCTTAACAGGTGAGATGGCATCTCATTGTAGTCTTTATTTGCATTTTTCTGATGATTAATTATGTTGAGCATTAGTTCATATACCTGTTGACCATTTGTATGTCTTCTTTTGAAAAATGTCTATTCGGATATTTTGCTCATTTTTAATAGAATTATTTTATTGCTTTGTTTTGGGGGGTTGTTTGGTTGGATTTGTTTTTGCTTTTGAATTGTTTGCACTCCTTATATATTTTGATTATTTATCCCTTGTCGGATGGGTAGACTGCAAATATATTCTCCCATTCAACAAGTTGTCTTTTTACTTTGTTGATTGTTTCCTTTGCTATTCAGAAGCTTTTTAGCTTGATGTGATCCCATTTGTCCATTTTTGCTTTGATTGCCTTTGCTTTTAAGATCTTACTTAAGAAATCTTTGCCTAGACCAATGTCCTGGAACATTTTCCCAATATTTTCTTTTAGTATTTCCATAGTTTTGGGACTTGCATTTAAGTCTTTAATTCATTTTTATTTTATTTTTTTATATGGTGAGAGATAGTGGTCTAGTTTCATTCTGCTGCATATGGGTATCCAGTTTTCTCGGCACCATATATTGAAGAGATTATCCTTTTCCCATGTTCTTGGTGCCTTTGTTGAAAACAAGTTTACTGTAAATGTATGGATTTATTTCTGGATTCTCTATTCTGTTCCAGTGGTCTATGTGTCTGCTTTTATGCCATTACCATGCTGTTTGGGCTGCTGTAGCTTTGTAGTAAAATTTGAAGTCAGATAATGTGTTGCCTCCAGCTTTGTTCTTTTTGCTCAGGATCTTATATTTAGAAAACCCTAAAGACTCCACCAAAAAAACTATTAAGAGTGAAAAACTGAAAAACAAATTCAGTAAATTTGAAGGATACAGAATCAACATACAAAAATCAGTAGCATTTCTATATGCCAACAACTAACGATCTAAAACTGAAACTGGGAATGTATACAATTTACAATAGCTACAAATAAAAGAAAATACCTAGCAATAAACTTAGCCACAGAAGTAAAAGGTCTGTACAATGAAAACTATAAAACATTGATGAATGAAATTGAAGAGGACACAGAAAAGGAAGGCTATTCCATGTTCATGGATTGAAAGAATCAATATTGTTAAAATGTCCATACTGCCCAAACAAGCTACAGATTATACAGATCTACAGATTTTTTTTTGAGACAGAGTCTTGCTCTGTTGCCCTGGCTAGAGGGCTAGAGTGCAATGGTGTCATCATAGCTCACTGCAACCTCAAACTCCTGGGCTCAGGTGATCCTCCGGTCTCAGCCTCCTAAGGAGCTGAGACTACAGGGTCATGCCACCATACCCAGCTAATTATTCTATTTGTTTGTAGACATGGGAGTCTCACAGTTACTCAGGCTTGTCTTGAACTCCTGACCTCAAGCAATCCTCCTGCCTCAACCTCCCAGAGTGCTAGGATTACAAGCGTGAGCCACCAAGTCTGGCCAGATTCATAATATTCTAAGACATCGAATTATGATTACTAATCTATATCATTTTCATTTCTATAATGCTTACAAAGATTGAAGTAAGCTTTGGAAGGAATTGGCTTTTAGCTTTACTTTTTCAATATTTTATTTTATCCCCACAAGAGCTGGGCAAGTTGTTAGTATGATTTTTTTTATATTCATTTAACAGATGAAAAAAGCAAAGCCTTAGAAATGTTAAATAACTTGACCAGAGTCATAAAGCTGATCATTAACAACATTAGGGCCTGAAATCCAGGTTTTCTGATCTGATCTGTGACCATGCACATGGGTGCAACTGCACACACCACCCCCTACACTCGCACATAGCACCTTTCCTAGTTGCTTTGCTCTGTGGTGACTCTTACTGCTATTTCTCCTTCCAAATAAGTAAATTTCTTCTAAGTGAAGTATCACAAGAATGGAAAAATAAACACCACATGTATTCACCATTAAAGTGACAGTAGTCAGTCAATACTCATTTACACATATGAAAGTAACATTCATTGGGGACCAGGCAGGCGGGAGAGGGGACGAAGTGATGGGTAAATTCACACTAATGGATGTGGTTTGTGCTGTCTGGAGATAGGTACATTTGTAGCTTTGACTTGGGTGGTGCAAAGGCAATTTATGTGACCAACCATTTGTATCCCCCTATATTCTGAAATAAAAAATTAAATTAAATTAAAATTTAAAAAATAAGCAAATTATCCTACAGATTCAGAACTGGTGCAAGTTGGCTGTCAAGCAACCCATCTCACTAGTGAACCCATGGTTCACTCACATTCAAGTATCTGACATAAGTGCATATTTATCTAGATGATTCTGCCTCATCATTTTCAAAACCCCAGTATTTTTTTTATTAATTCTAAGAATAATTTTTCTCTGCTTCTGAAAGGCATAGTTTATTTTATTGGGTGATTATTGCTGTAACATGGATTTTATTTCCCTTAGAGTCGAATGGACGTGTATGTGTCACATGCTCCCAGTGGTTCATCCATGCAGAACATCCTGCATATAAAACAGGTAGAGTCTTGGTCTTGGGAAGCCATAGCAATCCTTATTTTCATTACATATAAGAGGAGAGATTGACCCTGTTAAGAGGACAACCCTAAGATGCTTAGCAGATTGCTTCCAATTTGTCTTTGCTGCCGTCTTTATGCTTTGATTTCTCTGTATTTGAAGATAAAAGATTTTATAGTACAGACCAAGTGGGTGACATGGATGAACTCTATCTTAAATCAGAGCTTACAAAATAGGCCCTGAACTGAAGCAAGAGGTGAAAAAGGAAGCCTCCGGAGAGCTGAGACTCCTGCAGAAAGAGAAACATCTGGGATTTAACTTCCTTCTAATGAGTCTTGGTTATCCATTAGCTTTTCCTTCAAACCAAAGGCAACCATTGCTTCTCTTTCTGTTGGACATGATTTTTCATAATAGTAAAAAAATGTATTTCTATCTTTCTGGTCATCAGGAGCCTTATTTTTCTTCCCAGTGTACAGTGGTTTTCTAAGATTTGCTGTAAATTCTCATGATTCTTACCCAGATTATTATTTTTCTAAAAAAACATTTATTTCAGCTTTACAGGTCTGATGAATTCAGAGCTTATGATTGGGGAAGTGAAGCTGAGAATATGCGTCACTACAATCAGGTGAGCTACTCAGAATGACCCCAGAATGGTGATTTTGAGAAATTATAATAAGAAATTATTTGAGAAAGAAGAATCCTACCTGGCAATTGGTGGCATTGCACTGATAGAGCTTTTTTAAAAATATGTGTAATTTTAATCTGTATTTACTGCAGAAAATTTAGATATAAAAGAATCAAACACAAAGGAAATTTGTAATCCATCCAGAGATAATTAGATGTATTAATATTTTGGTGTATTTATTCCAGGTTTTTAGCATTATACTGCTTTTATGCAACTTTTAATCTTGCTATTTCATTTACAGCTATAGCAAGAGTTAATACATGTTATTGAGAGGATTTTAACACAATTTTTAATGGCTGCATAATAATGAAATTTGTTTCGTAAAATCTTGAGAGAGTAAATGAAAACATACTTCTTGATATCAAGAGAAAAATTAGAATTCCACATGAAAGTTAAAAAAAAGGATTATCCAACATGGAAGACTTGGGTCTTAAGGTATCTTTTTCCATGTAACTTTACACATCAAAATTTATAGACTCATTTAGCACTGTTCTTTTAATTAATCCTGTCACCATCTTTCTGTTCTCATAGTCAGGGAATTGGCTTCTAAGTATGAACTAAGCACATTAAATGTTTCCACAGACTAACATATTTTTGGTTATTTATTAGTGCAAACATAGATCAATTAAGTTGTTTCTGAGGATCAAAACAATCAATCAAACATAAGGAATGATTCTACTAGCCCTTAAGACAACTATGGGGGCCAGACTATGTATATTTTCTTTTTTAAAAAAATCAGTTTAAGATGTGATTTACATAAAGTAAAATTTACTAATTTCATGTGTCCAATTCAATGAGTTTTGACAAATATATTCATTTGTATAACCACACAATCTAGATAGAACATTTCCATTCCCCCCAAAAGTTTTCTCCTGCCCCTCAGACTATGTATATATACACATGCATATATCTGCAAGTGCTTAGAAAAGATACAGAAAATAGAAAAAAATAAATGTTCAAGTGGTTACCTTCAGAGAGGAGAAGAAAGAAGGGAAGTGGATGGACATGAAGGAGTAAAGGATTCTCATTCTAGACTTTGTATATTTTTGGTTCCTTCCATTATTTTTAATGAACATGTTATATTTATGTATTGTTTACATTTATAAGAAAATGAAACAACACATACACACACACATATACACCTAAGACCATTACAGTCAAGTTCTAAAGCATGTGAGTGTCAATGTCCTTAAAAGTTACCAGTGGTTAGCTGGTCCTTCCTGCTCCAGGCCAATTCTGGATTTTTGTTTGTTTATTTGTGATTTTAGATCATTTAAAGTCAGTTTTTATTACATTCCCCCAGAGAAATGAATCTCAACAGTTTGCCCTCTCCTCAAATTCCCAGCACCATCTCTGCTCCCACTCTATGTTTCATTCAGTATAAAAGGATTAACCCATGTAGTCCAGGAGCAGGGTTTTCTCACTGTTTTGTTCGAGAGTGTTTTCTCACCTGGAAGAGTACCTGGCACTCACTGGGCCCTCAATACCTATTTGTTGCATGCATGAAATTTCTTAACTTTCCTCTTATCTACCTCAATATGTCTCTGTCTTCCTTCCTCTATCAGAAAATGAAGGTCCTCTGACTTTCCAAGTTATCACAGACCCATGCCCTTGACCCCATCTCTTCTCATCTTCCCCTCCTCCTGGCTCCTTCTCCTGTTCCTTATGAAAAATGAACAAACAAACCTTCTCTCAACCCATCAATTCTATCAAGTCATCATTCCATCACTCTGTTTTTATCAACATTTTTTAATATTTAAAAGGGCTTCCCCTCTGCACTCACTCTTGAACCTTAGAAAATGTAGGTTTGGTCTTCATCATTCTATTATGGCTACTCTATTTAAAAACACCCATGGACTTTAATTGCTAAATTCAATGATCTATTCTCACCTTTCAAAATGTGTTATGTTAGGCCAGGCATGGTGGCTCACGCCTGTAATCCTAGCACTCTGGGAGGCTGAGGCGGGTGGATCATTTGAGCTCAGGAATTCGAGACCTGCCTGAGCAAGAGCAAGACCCCATCTCTACTAAAAAAAAAAAAAAAAAAAAATAGAAAGAAATTAGCTGGACAACTAAAAAAAAAAAAAAAAAAATATATATATATATATATATATAGATATATATATATATATATATATATATATATATAAACTAGCCAGGCATGGTGGTGCATGCCTGTAGTCCCAGCTACTCGGGAAGCTGAGGCAAAAGGATTGTTTGAGCCCAGGAGATTGAGGTTGCTGTGAGCTAGGTTGACACCATGGCACTCTAGCCCAGGCAACAAAGTAAGACTCTGTCTCAAAAAAAAAAAAAAATGTGTTATGTTAGTTACCACAATCTTCTTGCAACTCACTCCCCTAAGTTGAGCTTCCATGATGCAGTGATCTCTGATTTTTCCTTCCCTTTGTGATTGCTCCCTTTGCCTCCTGCACTCACTTCTCTTTCTCCCACCACTCTCAAATGGTCAGCATTCCCCCAGGATTCTTCCTAACTCGCTCTTTCTTCCTTGGAGGATTTAGATATCCCCATAGCTTCAAGATGGACCATCTATACTCTTGCCTAGATTTTTTCAGGACTTACCTCCAACCTACCCCTTTTTCATTTATCCCACTAGCTGATGTCCTCACAGTTGTCCTAAGACAGAGCTCTGAGAAATGACCCTGCCTTGTCCCCAGAACTTCTGAAAGATGTCTAAATTCCTTAGCCTTGCATTCAGACCTTGACAGTATGCCTCTAACCTTATAGTCTACCATATTCTTTTACATTTTTTGTTCTCCAGATACATTGGGAAGCTTGCCATTCCTGATTATGTCCTGTATACTCTGCCTGCTTCCTGGGAAGCCCACCCAGCTCCCTCTCTTCCTGTCAAAATCCAACTATCTGTCAAGAGTCATTTCAAAAAACTCTGCTTTTAAATGAAATCCTTGGATGAAAATAATTTCTTCTGTGTCTTCCATTTTATTTTTGGAGTGTTTTATGGCATTTAACATACCCCACTTTGTATACAAATGTTTATTTATCTATCTTGTTTTGCTCCCTATTTTGCAAACATCTTGAAGGTAGGGACCATTGCATGCTTTCTTCCCTCGGTGCCTGATAGAGCTATGGCCATAGCAGATACTCTTTTAGCAGCTTTTCTATTTATTTGAATTCACTTGTTGCTATGAGGAGCTAATTCTTACAAATTCCCTTTCTTTCTCTTAAACAGAGTCGTCCCCCACTATATGACTTGTCTGCCATGAAAGTGCCAACTGCTATTTGGGCTGGTGGACAAGACGTCCTTGTAACACCTCAGGATGTGGCCAGGATACTTCCCCAAATCAGGAATCTTCGTTACTTTAAACTATTCCCAGATTGGAACCACATTGATTTTGTCTGGGGCCTCGACGCCCCTCGACGGATGTACAGTGAAATCATAGCTTTAATGAAGGCATATCCCTAAATGCAATGCATTTACTTTTCAGTGAAAAGTTGCTTCCAAATCCATAAGAGGCTTTAGGAAAAATACTAATCAACAGTGAGGTTGGCCCTCAACACCCTGGTTGCTGTCGCTGAGGTGTTCCTTATCTCAGCATTCCAACTAGGAATGATTTCAACTTTGCTGCTCTTTCTCTAAGAAACATCTACATCTGAAATCTTAGAATCTCATCCATTCTGTCAGGGCTAGGTCCTCTTTTTAATCCATATGATCTAGCAAATGCTTCTCTGCTAAATGTACAATTAGGAGATTAGCAAAAAGGATTTTTTTCTTTACTATTCTCACATGCATCTATCAGCTTCATATAAACAATATCCCCTCCACATCCTCTTTCTCAAAGGATTTAATATAAGCATGGAAGTGGTAGCCTAGAGAGAAAGACTTTGTCAAGGTGGAAATTTAGGAATATATTTTGGGTGGCTAGGACCTGTGGCTTACCTAAAATCACAATTAGGCCAATAGTCATTATGGTCTTCTATAAATAAGCCATGACATTATCCCTGGCCCACATAAACAGACCTGAAAGAAAACAGCAGAATAGAAAATCAATAAAATTTAAGTATTCCAGGAGTTTGTTTCACTGTTGCAAGCTAGAAAAGAAAAGGCAAAATTAGGAAAGACTAGGATAAGCTGAATTACTAATCATTAAAATGATTCGTTATAGGCCACTGCCTTTGAAAAAAAGTTAAATTAATAAATCTGTCTAATAATAGTGTATGAGAGCTCATTGACACAAGACAACAATCTTAAGTTATATGTGAGAAATAATTTCCTCTTGTTTTGCTCTAAAGAGAAATTAAATTGATCGGCCATTATGTCTTCATTATTAAAGCAGAATTTATACTACTGTATTTGTACTCAAGTAACATTTAAAGCAGCTCTCAGAAAGCCTAATTTAAAACCAGCAAGGAGGGCACTATTTTCCAAACTTGGAACAACAAGTTTGCTCTTGATGTGCAACAAGAGCAAAATGTATAAATAAAAAATGGTATATTCATACAATGGCATACAAAACAGCAACAAGAATGAATGAAACACACAAAAACTTGGATAAATATCACAAACATGATATTCAGTAAATACAAATAAAGAATAGGTGTTTTAATATACATTTTTGTATAGGCTAAATAATTGATGGCAATTATTGTATAGGCTAAATAATTGAAGCCTTGAAGCACTTACTTTGTGGGGAAAAGTCATGACTTGAAGGGACTTGAAGGGCCTCCAGGGTCTAAAAAAGGGCCTAATATTAGATCTGGGTGCTGATTATACTCGTGTTTTTATTTTGTAAAACTTTACCAAGCTGTACATGTATAATGTGTGCATTTTTCTATTAATGTATGTAACATTTAAATTAAAAGTATATTTTTTAAAAACTATAAGATTTTCTGCTTTAAATGAATAGGCTAAGAAGTACAAAAGAAAAGAACACTCCACTATTATTAATACCATATTTTTTTATATATAGGCTGGCTTTATATATGGTAGCAAATGTATCAACTATTACAGGTCCCAGGAATGATATTCTTTGCTGAGAGTCTACATAAAATATCTCATTTAAAATATAAAAGCCTATGAGATAGGTACTATGGTCTGTTCATTTTATAGATGAGAAAATTGAGGCACAGGACGTAAAAGTTGAATTTGTCCAAGACCACATAAGTAAAGGCATTATTATTTTAACACTGGAAGTCTGACACTCTAAAAACCACACTGCAGCACATCCTTGTATAAATGTACTCAAATGGTTTCTAAATGACAATGAGACACTATGGTGAAGGTCATATTTGTATTACCGTTGACCAAAATTACTTTAAAAAATTAAGACAGGAGAGACTAGGGAAATGGTTTTCCTTACAAACTCTAATATCATATTAAGATGAGTGGAAGATTGCAAGTCAGGCAAATTATAATACATTTCATTATTTCAGCTGAAATATCAAGGTCACTTCCAAGTGGCATAGAGTCTAGCAATACTTCATTGATGGGGAACTTGACTACAGACTTGTAATATGAATTTATGGAAAAGTTCGCAATGTTTCTCCTTATTTTTCTTACACTTATAAAAAACAAGAAACTCATGTTCACAACCTTGTAACAGACTCACTAGGTTACTATAGTTTTTCAAACCTAAGTAACCCATTGCTATTTTTTTCTAGAACAAGGTTAAGTAATAACATTAATTTCAGTCAATAAAAATTCATGTCAAATGTAAATTCTGAATTTTTGAAGTTCAGTGAATGTCTTTCAGGCAGTGTAATCTGTTTCAGAGAGTTGAAGCCTGGCTTAAATGATGGCCTTTCTGAGATGCATTAACCAAAGAGCTAGGCAAGTGTTTCCCCCCCAGAGCTTTGCTCAGCTCTGATCCAAGCTCCCCATTCTCTTATCATAGGAAGCTTATCCACACCTTCCAAAGTCTGGCCCAAACACCACCATTTCTGAAAAGTTTTCCCTGAACCTCATGCCCCAGAATTACTGATCCTCCTTCTAAATCACTTTTTATATACTCCAGAATTATCTTTTTGTAGAGTCTGTGTAAGTCTATCTCTCTAATAACTTTTAAGGAGCTTAAGAACAGAAGCAATTAAGATATAGAACTGATAGGCCGGGTATGGTGGCTCACACCTGTAATCCTAGCACCCTGGGAGGCCAAGGCGGACAGATCCTTTGAGCTCAGGAGTTTGAGACCAGCATGAGCAAGAGCGAGACTCTGTCTTTACTTAAAAAAATAGAAAGAATTGAGCTGGACAACTAAATATATATATTAGCTGGGCATGGTGGCACATGCCTGTAGTCCCAGCTACTTAGGAGGCTGAGGCAAAAGGATCACTTGAGCCCAGGAGTTTGACGTTGCTGTGAGCTAGGCTGATGCCACGACACTCTAGCCTGGGCAACAGAATGAGACTCTGTCTCAAAAAAAAAAAAGAAAGAAAAAAAAGATACAGAACTGCCCATTACCACACACATTTCACTTGTGCTATCTCTTTGTAGTCAACAGTCACCACCACCACCACCCACACTGCTCCATGAACCTGACCCCTGGAAACACTAATCTGTTCTCCATCTCTGTAATGTTTCATAAATGGAATTGTGTAGTATGTGACCTTTTGATACTGGCTTTTCTTTCACATGCATGTCCTTGAGATCCATCCAAGTTTTTGCATATATCAAGTTTGTTACTCTTTATGACCAAATAGTCTGCTATGGTATGCATGTACCATAGTTTGTGTAACCATTTACCCACTGAAGGATGTGTTTCCAAGTTTTGGTTTTAACCTTTGACTTTTCTCTGCGTGACTTGAAATTAGAAAACACTCAGTTCAGATGCATTAATTTAAATTAATTGCTAGTCCCACCCAAAGCTGAATTTTCTGTGCTAACACCTTCTGAGATGTGTACATTGTCCCATGGGAAAACATCAGTTACTCAAGTCAAAATTCCTATTGATTTGACAACACTTCACTCATATTTTAATCTGACAACTAGAGACTGCGAAACATTGGTGCGGTTCTCATTACATTTTAGAGTTCCAATGTGATTTAAGAAATGCTTTGGGATAGGGTAGAAACAGATTGCTGACATCATACCTTGATAGACTATGAAATATTTTCTTCAGCCAGTGTCAAAATGTGACAAGTGTTTAGCCCCATCAACACCTTTCATCAGCATCATCACACCTCCCACACAGCCAACCCAAATGAAAATCATAATAAGAACAATAAAATGATATTGTGCAATCATAAAAATCTTACCTGGGTAAATTCACACCTAACGGGTAAAATGCACACTGGGTGAAGGGCACACTTCTACCTCTGACTCAAACTGTACAAAAGCAAATTATGTAACCAAAATATGTGTACCCCTGTAAAATTCTGAAATTTAAAAAAAGAAAATTAAAAACATCTTATGTAAAGTATAAATAAAAGCACCAATAAATTTTTATAGTTACAAAAAGTAAACACCATAAAAAGAGTATGATTTCTATGGAATGCAGCTTCAAGAAAGTCTCATAGTTCCTCTCTATCCCATTTCCAACCAGATTGTCCCTAAATTCTATCTATGGAGGAATTCTGGAGTCAAATCTTCCTTCTTTCTATACCTTTTACCCTTGTTTGCTGTTTTAATTTGTGTGTGAATTGCTTTCCTAATCAAACCAGCCTACCGGGCTGAGAAAACTACTTTATTTGGAATACTATGTGCTCTTGATAAGCTTCATCACAACAAGCACTTAAAAAAAACACCTTTCCACATCCTGCCACTCCACCCCACCCCAAGAAAACACCCCTGGAAACTCTGCTTTAGGTAATGAACACCTGGTCCTGACTCTGTCAAAGCATGACATCAACAGTGTGGGGTACAGAAGCTCTGAACATCAAAAAGAGAAGCCAACAAATCAGTAGTGGAATGGAACAAAGGAAAGATTAGTAACTGCATACTCCACAAGGCTTGTCACAAGTGCCTGTGGAACCTGAGCATGTTTAATGTTATAATGAAATTCTTATTCATATTATAAAATTAATACATTGTATGATAGATAATTATAAAAATGCAAATATAAGTATAGCTTGATATAAAGTGGCTATTGTATCAAAAAAATAGCTTCGTTTTACTGTTTTGAGACAAAGTCTCACTCTGTTGCCCAGGCTAGAGTGTGATGGTGTCAGCCTAGCTCACAGCAATCTCAAACTCCTGGGCTCAAGCGATCCTCCTGCCTCAGCCTCCCGAGTAGCTGGGACTACAGGCATGCGCCACCATGCCCGGCATATATATATATATATATATATATATATATATATATTAGTTGTCCAGCTAATTTCTTTCTAT